>JAOEHX010028076.1:0-18611 GCA_025448015.1 Bolborhynchus lineola | reverse complement strand
TAAGGGTGGTGAGGCACTGGAATGGGTTGCCCAGGGAAGCTGTGAATGCTCCACCGCTGGCGGTGTTCAAGGCCAGGTTGGCCAGAGCCCTGGGTGACATAGTTGAGTGTGAGGTGTCCCTGCCCATGGCAGGAGGGTGGAATCAGACTTAAGGTCCTTTTCAACCCTAACTATCCTATGATTCTACATTCTATAATTCTATACTACTTGAAAGTTTTCTACCTTGACTAAATCTTTTTAGAATCTACAAGTTCTATTCTTCCTAAGAATACTTGATTTTTAGACAACTTTGTGGTGTCTTCCTCCAGCAGTTCACCAATCTGTGGGTTGCTGCTTATTCTAGAAAAAGCTACATAAGAAGACCATGAATTGCAGCTCCATTTGAGGTTTTGTTCATGTCTTACACATAAAATTACTTCCAGGAAATGTTGAGAAAAAAAAAAAAAATGCAGCCCAATAAACCAAAAGGAGATAGTGCATTAAACACGTGTTCTATCACAGCAGAGTAAGATCGCATAATTAAGATTGGATGATAATACAGGGGAATGTTTCATTCTGATAATCTAACTAGTGGATCATTGATTTATATCATTTTATCATTTTCTATGCTTCCTAATGCTTTGTTTTGCATTCCTGAATTTTTGTGTTCTTTAAAGGATAGTGAAGGCAAACGTAAATAACCAATTTTTTTATTATGAATTTTAGTTTGCTGCTAGTCATATTATATGACCTCTTCATATATAACAGCTCTTAATTCTTACACTTCGTTAAGGCAAAGTAAATGGAAGAGTTTTTAAATCCGATTCAAAAATACATATATACAATAATCAACAATTGACACAGCACACCAAAAGTGATAATATATCTGCTGCTTTTCCTAAAAATATGTATCTCATTGAGAAAAACGAAAAGCCAGATGAACTGCACAGTTCAACAACTTCCTATGACACAGACAAGTGCAATCAAACTGGAAACATCAGTATTAAATAATTAAAATGGTAATTCAAATAATGAGACACTGTAATGATCATTACAATAAGAACTATGACTTAAATTTTCAGAAGTAATTTTTCTCTCTAAGGGCTTTTAAGTGATTTCTTTTAAGTTATTTTAGTGTACGTCAGTAGCAGCAACACAGTTATTTTCTTCATGCATATAAATGTCATTTAGCTGAATTTTCAGTGAGGCTGCTCAGGATATAAACAATTTTATGTCTAATTTGCTTTTGACCTCTCAGTTGAAATGGTTAGTGATGCTGAAAATTGTTGATAATTCAGCTTTAAGAAAATATTGACTACTAGGAAAATCTACAAAACACATGCCTGCATTACACCCTGGATTCAGTGTAAAGATACTTCATCTATTTTTAAACAAAGTAGATAAAATCAGTTCACAATTCTTTTTAGAGAAATTTAGACTTTAAAGACACACTTGGGTTTGCATCCTACCTAAACTGCTGCTCTTGTGAGACAAAATGCCAACACTATTTTTCTTCCTTTTTTCAATATATATATGTTTGCTAATTCATTTCTAACAGTACTTCAATTAAAATACAAATCTGCTGAAGAAAAAAAGGGTCCATATCAAAAGAAATACCATGACAGATGCTTTGAGGACTACAGATTTCAAAATGACCAGTGCCAAAAAAAAACCCAAACATTTTTTAGCTATTTGATGAATATTAGCTTTAAAGATTTGAACAGAGAATGATAATGAATTTAAAACACTTACAACCAACACAACTGCCCAAAGGCACTATAAAGAACATCGATATGAACTACAAGGAAAACTAAGCGCATACATGAATGAACATGAATGGTTTAGCAGACTATTCATCAGTGTGACAGAATAATCTTTAAGCTACATGTTATAAGCTACTTATTTTTATTTTCATTGAAACTAAAAACTGTTCCATAAGCTTATAGTCTTGGTATCAATTCTATCTCATTTCAAACACATCAATGATTGCTGTGCTAAGAACAATAAACTGTGTAAATACAATCCATTACAGACAGTATTTTAAGAAAAGAAAAAGCTTAAGTAAAAGCCTACAGCCCATTCCAAGCAAACTGAAGTTGCCACTTAAATTCAAAACTTCAGAGAATTCTTGGTTAGAACATAGAATGATTACAGAATTTTACCCATAAAGAATAAATATTAAACTAATATGAGGGTGAAATCTGCTAACTCAAAACATTTCAGACAAGCAGTATATTAACAATTGCAGTTTCACCAATGGTAGATACTGTGTATTGCAGTGAAAGTCTAATAATTGCACTTAATAAAAATAAAAACATAGCTGCATTCTAACAGAGTAAGTACTGAAGTTTCCATACAATGTAATGTATGGAAATGTATTCCTATTTCCAGGAATTTACTAGAGGCTTCTGTGTTCAGGAAATGGTATTAGATGGTTGGGAGTTTTTCACTTTGAACTTAGACTCTGTAACAGTGCCCACCTGGCTTTACATTTCACTTCATCATCCTAAAACATCTACTCTATGTCTGCAACAAAAAAAAGTTACTAAAATAAAACATTCTTTAGAGATTCTGCTTTCTAAACAATACAGTGATACAAACAGTTATGTAAATATATATATATTAGCACAAATACATCACATAGGCACACGCACATAGAGAATATACTCATGAAAAAGGACCCAGGAGAGCAAACATAGCTGCATGTACCCATAAGAGTACTGATCCTAGAGAAGCTCCAGCTCTCCCAATTTATCAGCAGTAGGAACACTTGCTGGAAAAATGCCTTTAGCACAATTACACCATTTATTCTAAAAAAAAGTTTCTAAATGGTATTATTTATTGTAAATTACCACTGCAGGTCTGTCAAACTCCCCAGTGGGCTTTTCATTTGCCTCCGCTGTTGCTTTCTCATACTGCTTTCAGGATTTGAACTGTACCACCTCAGCTTCCAGCATCTTAAACCACCTGACAGCTTGCTTACTTTTCCAATGATTGAAATACTATAATCATATCAGTGTGGCTTAAATTTAGATTCTCTTCAAGATGATAAAAGCATACATTTTATTTACACCAAATGCAAAAGAGGTAGACTGGAGGCACAGCTCAGAGACTTGCAGCCCCTGTTCTCACAGCCAGCTGACTTTTGTGTGAGCACCAGGGATGCAGGAAGTTCGCAGCTCCTGGCATCATCTGTTACCAATAGATAATTTCTCCCCAGCTGAGCTTTTCTGTGATGGATACAGAAGCCAGAAGAAAGCAAGAGACAGAGCAAATTCATATTGTTAGATTTGAAAAAGTAAAACAATGGAATGTGTGGAAACTTATTTACACAAAAAAATGGTGGTTTTGATTAAAATAATTGCATTAAATTTCACATATGACTCTGCATGACAGGAAGCACATTTGTGTTCGGTAAACAAGAGGCTAAACAAGAGGCTAACAAACTATATTTAGGAAATATTCTGGAAATACAAATTCCTCATGCAAATGTTATCTGTATTACTCAAAATAATTATGTTAATTTGGGACACTTAAACAGAGAAATATTTCTTATTTCGTACAAAAGAAAGAATGGATGCAGACCTTACCTGGACACTGGATAAAAGACCACTCATAGTTTTTCTCTTTTGGACAGAGACTAGCATCAAGCACCATTTCATTAGAGTGCATGCCAACTGCCTTCATTGGGCCTCGTGATGATCCTTCTAAACACTGCCCTTTTCCAGTGTTACTGGGATCGTTACACCATCCACACCCAGGCTGCTCCAAACACTGTCCACACGTCCTCAGTCCAGAGCAGTTTTGAGCTGTATTACATGGAATATAATATTAATGCAAGAGGAGGTTTTGGTTTGTTGCTTTTTTTCTAAGTGAGATGCTAGAGTTTTACAATTCCAATTTCACATTTCTACTTCCTTCTGCATATTAAAAATTTCAGTAACAGTAGTAAGAACATCTGCATTTTCTTTAAAAGTTGTACTTCTTTGAGGATCATAGAGCGCACCACAGTGTAACAACAAAGATTTCAAATCAACAAAAATAATGAGGCAGAACAATATTACACATCATCAAATCCCATGATAAAATATGCATTATGTGCTTAGTATTAATATATATCATGGTATGCATATATTACTAATTTTCCTGAGGTAAGCAACCCTTCCCACAGGAAAACTAGAAATCTAGGCAAGGTCAATAACATAAATAAAAGACATAATAATAATAATAATAATAATAATAAGTTAAAAAAATGTGATAGATCATAGAATCCCAGACTGGTTTGGGTTGGAAAGGGCCGTAAGGACATCAAGTTCCAACTCCTGCCATGGGCAAGGACACCTCACACTAAACCATGTTGCCCAAGATTCCATCCAGCTTGGCCTTGAACACTGTCAGGGATGGAGCATTTACCAATACTTTAGGCAACCTGTACCAGTGCCCCACCACCCTCACAGTCAAGAACTTCTTCCTCAAATCTAACCTGAACTTACCCCATTTCTGTTTCAACCCATAATTCAAACTAAAATTTTTTGGTGGCACAAGGTATTCAGGGATCACACCCCAGTATTCATCTACAAATACAGCCCAATTTTCTTACATAGAACTTCTGAAAAGAGCCAACATAGTACACATCTTCCCAAAACTTAAGGATCTTAAGCTACAAGTCATAATTCCACCCCATTTAATTGAACTATGTCTTCAGAGTCTCATCTTTTATGAGTAAATCAGCATTTTAATTTGCATACTAAAAATCAAGTTTTCACCTAGATCTTTTATATTCCACTATGTTTAAATTATTTAATTTCTCATTAAAAGGTCCACTTTATATTTTAAGCCCATTTAGAATCAAATAAAATTATTGTGCTGAAGTTACTGCTATTTCTTATTAACAAAAAATTAACAATTTAGTATCTTCAAGAACACCATTAGAGTCCACAAGTTCATTTGAGCTCTTTCTGCTACATCTCTTTAAATTAATGCTGTATGTACTGCTGAATAAAGGCAGCTACCAAGAGTTCAACAATTACTAAAATTGTTTAATATTTATCAAAGTTGTCACAGAAAAAAAATACTCCAGCAGTTTAAAGATATACGCGGATATCAGGAAAACAGGCAGTTAAGAACCTGAATGTGATCTCAAAAGGTCTTCAACAGCACAGAGAGCTGGAGCATGAGCTCTTGCATCATTTGACTTGGAAGAATTCAGATAGAAGGAAATTGTTCAAGTTTCATAAATATGGAAAAAAAGGAACGGAGGTATCTCAACTGTTCATGGAAATCAACACCAATCATGTGAAAGATCAATTTTACACCAGACCTCATCAGATCCGAAGCTTAATGATACAAGTTTTCTGGTTTGAATACACAAGAGGATCAACAGGAAAATAAAGACCGCCATTCTGTACTGACTGGCTCGCCCTTTCAGAGATGCACTGTAAATGATCCAAACAACTCTCCTGCTGTTATTTATGAAGCTAGGAGAAGACAGTTCTGAAGTATCAACTGCACCATCTTCATGGAAGATAAAACAGAACCAAAAGTGAAAATCCTCAGATAATCTCTGTAGTGGCATTCAGCTGAAACACTGAGGAGAGCAGAGAAGTTACTGTTTATGGAAAAAGGGAATATTCAAGCAGAAATTTCTTTCCAGCTTTGAAATTCTAGAGGTGGTTCAAGATTGCTCAGCTGTCAGCTATTCAATCAAAAGCCACAGTGGATGGAAGGATGTGGGGAAAGAGTAGAATGCAACTTTTTGTCAAGCAAGTATTAAAATGACAAAATGTCACCAATAAAACAGCGTTCTTCATTTTAATGCCAAGTTGTGAAAATAAATGTGAAGTTCTCAGCTGTTACATTCTTTCCTTGAAATCATACATGCCTGTGTAAATTTTTTTTTCATTCAGAGTAAAATATCCCAAACCTCATTAATCAGTCAAAATAAAAATAAAAACAGTTGGGTTTTTAAAGGTATAGTTACTTTCCATTCTTCAAGTCAGTAGAAACACTACCCCTTGATAAGACAATCCACTTAATACTTCATTACATCAGCAGCAATAAAGTTCTATCTATTTAATAAAGTTTTCGAGTCATTCAGAGTGAAACAATGTCTGAACTACCTTTAATTTGGATAGTTATTTTCTTGCTTAAATGCAAGATACCTAAAATTTTAAAACTCTGGAAAAAAACAATCCTGCTTTAGGAACACACAATTGTGGTTTTATGTTTATTTTGTTTAAATTTGTTGAATAGAAAATAAATTTTCATACAAAACTGCCTTTATGTAAGGGTGAACTAGTACATAGCAAATCCTGTCTGCCTCATTTAATATAAACTTTTAGAGACTCGACAAAAGTGGCAATTATATTACGAACAATTTCCTGCGTTCTGAAAACAAACTCAATCTGCATGATGTGCGCACAAAAACATGATTAAAAGTTCAAGGCTGACATAATATGATAAATGCTACTCTAAAAAGCTAACCATGGTGCCTATACATTCTCTCCATTTTATCTCCAAAGTTTAAATTGATTAATAGTGTGTTTGCCACAATACACTGTCAATATTTTAGAATTTTCAAAATTGAATCCTTACAAAGGGAAAAAAATATTTATTGAACTGTTACAAGAGATAAACCCTTACATAATTACAGCATTATTACTGTAAATATATGGGACAAGAGATTAACTGTTCTGATTTATTCCTTTATTCTTAAATCAAACATGGGCCAATGGCTGGGTTTAGAGGACATAAGGACCCAAGGAACATGTAAACCCTACTTTTAGTGCACACTGAACCTGGACCATAGAATCTGTACTAACATCAGAAATTTACTAAACGTAAAAGTTTAGAAGAACAGATCAACATTGTACTGGTTCGTTATATTCTACAATTACTAGGAATGAAGAAGGAATCTCAGTTAAAAGGAATATAGGTTCTTGGCCAGTTGTACCTGAAAGAAAAATGCTCCCATGCCCTAGATTCCTTTATCCAGATATAAGTAGGAGCCTGGCACATGTAGCCATTCTTTTCTCCTAAAATAAGAATATATCAATGGTTCCTATTACAGACATGGCAAGATCTTACTTTACAATATTTTCCTGAGGTTTAGGTGAATGCAAGTAACTACCTTTTGTATTCTTTTATATTGTATCCATAATCTATTAAATGGAATCATGATGTAATTAGGACCCCGAAGCAAGTTGCTTCTTGTTGTCAACATCATCAATCCTGCCACAACATATCCAGAAATAAAATGTTCTAGAGATGTTAATACCAAAAAAGGGAAAGGAAGTTGGAAGTAACTAGAAAAACACTCTCAAGAGAGAAGAGCAACAACAAGAGTTCATCAGCATACTTCAGAGGTCCTAAATATTAAGTTTAGGTCACACTGGACAGGTAGAAAGTATCCGAGTCAAATCTTGAAAGACAGTAAAAATACTGAAAAACAGTCTTCCGTAGGAAGGTGACTGAAGAATTGTTCTAAATAAACCATGACTGAGACAAGAATCTGAGGCACTAGGCAGCTGACTCCAGCATCTACATGAATTACGGCACTGGAAGTACATGGTGCTGAACTTAACACGTCCAGCCACTACAGTCTTGGAAAGAAGTAGGTCTAGAAGAAAGGTACTCTGGAAGGTAAAAGGAGTAGGTTTCTTACTCTCCTAGAGAAGCATAGTATCAATTTCTGATGAAATATGCTTCCAAAGGGGACAACTGGGAAGTACTGTTATTGCTTGACAAAATAAATCACTTTTATTTTATCTCAAAGGGATGAAACGAGCAGCCTTGAACATTAATACAGCCTGACCCAGTCTGATCACACAGAACAAGTTTCCTGCATATCATTTACCTGCCTGTTGGCCTAAAGAATTCCTTCGATTTCTACAAAGGATAAATAATCTACAAGGGTTAATAATCAGCACTGGCAAGTGAGAAGAATCTAAGGAAGTCCAAAACCATTTGGTTTACATCTGTGTTACAATATTCTCAAGACTACTACTGTCATAACTGTAACAGTATTTTCATCTTTGCATGATAGGAAAATGTACTATTTTGAATCTGACAAAATGAATCAGATTCTTAGAAACACTAAATTTGTCTCACCTTATTAAATAAATAAATCTCCTTATTTTAATAATTTAAAGTTGTATAAATCTACTGAAAACAATAAGCACTTTTTACTGTTTCAGAAGACTAAATATGTTTCATCAGAAAAGAATTGCCAGTATTTTATCTGTATCTAGAGAACATATACGGAATATTGTCTGCTCTCATTAGTAGCTATATAAAGTCATTCATTTGAAATTATTTTTATCTTTATTCAATGTGCTGAATCCTACTCATAGATGCACTTTTGTGTGGCAACAAATATAGCAGTATATTTAATAGGATCACTGGTCATTAAGATACTCACGGGAGCACGTGGCAGTTTGCCACTCCAGACACTGTCCATATGGGAAGGAGATTATATAGGCGTTTGAGTCAACACATCGCTTTGTACTGCTACACCACATACATTCCATACCATTACTTGTGCAGTTAGAACACGTTGTTCGCAAGGAGCATGGCTTTTTGCAGGGTCTGGCATTCTGATTGGGACTGACTGGAAAAGAATCACATTTATAATTTTGAACACAGATTCAATCTCCTTTAATGACATGTTCCATTACAAAAACTCTTGTGAAAGTGATTGTGCCCTTAAATAGCCATAAATATTTTCACCCAAAATTATGTTACAATATATAAATACAGTAAAGTTTTATAAAAATTATTAAGTAATACTCAGCATGAGTCACACTATAACTCTAACAGGCAATTTGAAACATTTCACAGCAATTTTATCTGTATACTTACAAAATTTAATATTCATTGCTTGGTAATGTCAGTTTAGTTGCTTACCTGCACATACATGACATAAAATATATCTCAAACTCCTATAACAAGTACAGTAGATTTCTGGATCTATTGATCATTCTCATTACTTCAACATAGTATAAGCAAAAAATATTCTAGTTAGGGCTAACTTATGCCTAAAATTTTGCCACACAGTAACTAAGTAACTAAAGTAACTAAAATCAAAAGGGAAAGTAATAAAAGGAACATTGTTCAATGCAGAACAGATTTATTTTGGAGGGGTTTTCTTTCAGTTATTAAGGGGTTTTCAAGTTAAGAGATTTTTGTTTGTTTTTTTCTATCACAGGCCCACATTCTGGCTCAGTTAATGGTTTATGTCATCTCAGAAATTTGTAACACACAAAAAGAGCTTGCATACCCTAACTCCTGATTTCTGCTTTGATTTAAAATAAAACTGTAAGTGTACAACAGGAGCATAGCAATTCTTAGGTAGGAACACAAAAGTATACATAGCACTATAATCTCCATGCAAAAAAGCCTTGTGAAACATTGGGATCAAGCCCTCCTATATATTAAAATGGTTTTATATATTATTGGTTCATGTTCAATACCAGCCAAGTTCTCAAACCAGTTTCCATCTGCTGATGCATTAAGAACACTGAAAGATTAATTTTTTTAGGAAATATAGATGGCAGTAGCAACAAACGTGCGATATACACTTTGCAATGACATCACTATTCGGAAGTACTTCGAAGAGAATAAAGAATCTGTAAGATCAATTTTGTTATAAAGGTTAACAACTTGGACAATTTCACAGCAACACCATCAGATTGATAGGCAGTGTTCCCAACACTCCAACAATGCAGCTGTTTTCCAGATTTGCACTAACAATGCACAAAACAAATCTGAAGGTGAAATTTAAAGAACTTCATGTGCTCAGGCCTACAGCTATGAAGAGAAACATAGGACAATCAGAGCATGAAAATGGTAATTTGAACTGTCAAGTGACTATTTGCCATAGTCATCCTTATGCACAAAAAACACTACAAGACAGAAATAAGGATTTTGGTTCTGTCAGCCTTTCAGACTGCTAAAATGTTGAATAATGTTTTCTTTCTGAACCTGACTGAACACATTCGCTTTCATACTACAATCACTCAATCACTGTTGTCACTGACTACCACTGATTTAGAGATAACTTACAAGACTTCTGGTGTAATGGGAACTAAGTCATGTAAACTAATTCACAAATAAATATTTCCTGCTTTAGAAATATTATATTTTCTATATTAAATCTCTAGATTAAATATATATATTGTATTTAATCTAAATTGTTCAAAAATGTCTCTTAACCAATGAAAACCCAAACAAGCTTGCTAATCATGACAGTAACTAACCGAGTAAAAGAAATGGCTTACCAACAGGTTTTTCACACACAAGACCATCCGCCATTGCAGTGCATGGATTTGCTTTCAGCCCTGCCACTTCTGCTCTTTCTAGATATGCACAGAAGCCAGAGTCATTTGGCTCTCCAGGAAGCCACTGCAGAGTTGTATTGGTAAAAGGAGACATGTCATCCCATCCCCAGTAGGAGATGTTGATCTTGCGCAAACCTACCCAAGGTGAAATTTTCTATAAATCAGAACGAAAGAAAAGAAAGAGATAATTAGTTCAGTGACTTTTTTGTTGTTGTTGTTAAAACATTTCAAAGAACAGCTCAGCAGCAACTCCACGTTTTGAGAGAATTCACCATGTTCTTTTCTCACTTTGTCATCTAATCATTGTCCATATTTCTTAATTGCTCTACCTTGCTGAAATGCATCCCCTCAAAACAATAAAAATCTCTACCCACTATATGTTTCTGTTCTACCCAAAATCTCTCTGTGCTATTCAAAGTCAATTCTGATTACTATTATTCAACGGAGTCAGAAAATAGTCCAATTGGTCATAAAAAAAAGTTGTGGGTTTTTTTTCCCTGCAGCTGCTATACCATTTACTAATTTCTAGGCCAATGTAGATAATAAATACACGTAACAGCAATTCACTGACATCAAAGTTCAGGAAAAAACAGGGTAAATAATCCATCCTCTCAACTCTGTATTGCTGATACTGATCAATATCTTCAGGCAATTCAAAGAGAGATGCAAGTTGCATATTCAAAACCCCAATGCCATTCGATGCACACTGAAAACACTTTTTTTATTTATTTCTAAGCCATTATAAAAACTAGCTTAAAAACCATAAAAAGCATTAATTCTTAAAAAATGCTTAGAACGTGCTAGTAAAATAACATCAAAAATTCTACTAATTTTTATAATTTCCTCTTTTGCCCCTGCCTCACTAGACCAAACTGAAATATAAAGGACTATTACTTTTGCTTCAGAAATAGCAGGGGCAATACTTTAAAAAAAAGCCCAATACTCTGTAGGTAGATAATCAGTATTCATGACCTTCCTGAAATGTATTCCCTATGCTCTCTCCTTCTTCTGTCCTATCAGTTGGCAGCACAATCAAACAGAAATTGCTACTGCAACTAGGAGACTGACAGACGCAAGAAAAACTTAAAATAAATCAGAAAATTAGTAAGTTCCATTCCATAAGCAGTGACGCATTCTGGGTGACTTGGATAGTAACAAGAACATCCAGCAGAAGTGCCACTGCCCACTTTCGCACCTTCTGTATTTACTTTATAACTTCATTGTTACCCCAGGGGACCAACTTTCCAGGTGTCTGTGAGAGCACGCACATCCTGGATGCTAGACAGAACATGATTCAAGTAGTGAAAGTAGAACTGGGGCACCTGGAAAGTGGTAGATAACACATCTGTTGTCTTACTTGTTATTTAGTTGCCTAGACTGCTGTATACATAACGTGATCTGCATCATCAGAAAAACTCAGATATTTATGCATGTCTCTAGATGCCTCTCTAGAATGCTTAACATGCACACCAGGCACATATAAAATATGCCAGGGGCTTAGACAGGATAAATTGCTGACAAATAAATACAGACCTAAACCAACCCTAAATGCCTACTTTGGGGCTAAGGAATTCTAGCCAAGAGAACCTTCAACATATTATTGTTTCAACTGCACTGCCAAATGATTCTCAGCATCAGTATACAGAAAGCAGAGATCCTATTCCAGCTATGGTGAAAAGTATGTCAGGCCAATAATAAAAACTGACAGCACAGCAATGACATTTGGAAAGAAACTCTTCTATTTGAGTAGGAGAGTGTCTCAGAACCCCTTTAATGATGACAAAGTCCCAGGCAGAATGAAAGCCAGAGCAGCCTTAGGAGATAAAAGCAGCACCCTTGAAATGAAAGACTGCTGGCAAAAGCAACACATACTGTAGTCATCATCTTCCTTACTAGCTGCAACATCTGGATAACTTACAGGTATGACAAATTCTAGATGTACCATCTTTGGCTCTTTGGCAGTGTAAGACATCAGACCTGAACACTGATTAGCATGCTATCAAATACACACTCTCAAAGCTATTGCCTTGCAGCCTCACTTAAGCTGCCCTGGCATGCTGTTAAAATGCTCAAAACAGATTATTCAAAACATTTTCTTAATCATTTGATTAAAATATAGTAAATAGCTGAGAAGTAGGCCACCAAATGCTCAAAGGTCTTGCTTAAAGCACATCCTCAATTTTGTGGTGTTGATTCCATGATGCGGTAGACTGAAGACTACTGGCAATAGGAGATGGCATGTTGATATCACTAAAGCTTATCAGCAAAAAGTGAATGCTACTGCACTGCATGAAAGCCAACAAGAAAAAACAAATAGTGAATAGAGAATTCAGGAAGGTCCAACTGTGACACCTAGAGCCACCAGTGTGCTGTGACTATCCAACTCATTTCTTCACAAAAGAAAGCAGAGATCTAGTCCTCATCTCTCAAAAAGATGAAAGGTTTAATAATAATAGCTGGGAGTCTCAAAGTACTTGAAGCAACTGAGGGGCTTCAAAGGTGCCGAATGAGAATGTCAATCCAGTTTCTTCTTCAGGCTTAAAAATAAT
Organism: Bolborhynchus lineola; assembly: GCA_025448015.1. Classification (NCBI taxonomy): domain Eukaryota; kingdom Metazoa; phylum Chordata; class Aves; order Psittaciformes; family Psittacidae; genus Bolborhynchus; species Bolborhynchus lineola. The sequence continues at coordinate 5,746 of JAOEHX010028076.1, read as the reverse complement.
GAGGGTAGAACACCCTTCACTTGAACTCTATGGTTGTTTCATTTAATGAAAATGAATGTAGGAAACCGATTCCTTTACTTTGAATATCTTGCCAAAGATAATTCTGAAGAGGATCAGACAGGAAGAAAACCAGCCTGCATGTTCACTGTACCCAGAACTCACTGATATAAGAGTCCAGTTTCCATGCCTCTTGAAAAATACTGCTATCAAGCCAGGTGGGTGAAAAACATAGTACAAATCTACTCTTCATCTCAGGGGGGAAAAAAATAGACTTGCTGACAAGCCCCAAATATGCCTATTCTTGTCTTCTTAAGAATACCAGCTTTTTTTATTCTAAGGTCAGACAATATTTGCTCAACATGTAAGCGGGAAGAAAGTTACTCCTTACTTATGAAGACTCGTTCTTTCTTTCTCAAGGCCTTGATGAATGTATACTTTCAAGATGTCCAATATCCACAATGGAGAAACCTATCCTGTCCTCACTGTACCTGGCAAGTTGTTCAGATTCAGAGTTGAAAAGGAACCTGCAATCAGAATCAGTTCCTTTTCTATTTGAGGAAGAAGGAAAAGCTCCAACACACATATGAATGGGTACGCATGTGAACATGCCCACACTTACAAGTAAACAATGACATGGCCATTCAAAATTAAGAGCTAAAAGCTGCATTTCATCCATGAAAAGTAGCCAAAATGCATGCCAGCTTTTTGACTAAATACAGCTAATAATTCTGGATAGGATTTAGGAATTATTTCAATTACATTACAGATTTCTATATGAAATGGTGAAGATCATAAACTTTTGAATAATTTTTCCTTTGTGTGGGAAGAGGAAAGGATAGGGAAGAAGCAGTGGCTCATTGCAGCAAGTATGAATGCCAATCTACAATGTTTCTATTTGTAGAAAATATAGACAAAATTCAACATGTATAAGCTAGAATTTCTTTAACCATCGTTACAGAATATGACTGCTCATATTCTGGTGGTTCAAATTGTGACAATTTTTGCTGGAATACTCTCACTTAGCATATTCTGAAAAATTATGTATTCTTTCAAATATTCCAGTGGATATTTGTTTTTTTAAACCAGGCTATAAGGTATATCTATGAAAACCCATGGTTTACATTATGTGCATCATTTTAAAACAACATCATCAACAACTAAGCTTATTCAATAGCATTCTAAGTAAATTATCAGTTAAAAATGGGGATGTAGGGAGGAAAATATTCCAAAATCATCAAAGTAAAATTTCTCAGTAAAACAAAGCAATGCAATACACAGCAGCTGGCCAAAACTACCTCAGGAAAGCTTGTAATGGGCCTTACTAATGTCGCACTACAGAATGCAGTCAAACGTATCTTGAGAACTATTCCATAGCTTTATCCCATTACACTATTTAAAATCTGGACCCATTCTCTAGAATATGTTTCTCCTCCTATGTATTTCTTTCTAGGCCAGTTTTTAGAACTTGCAATCCATTTCAGAAGCCGTATACTTGTGCTTGAAAGGCAAAACACTGATAAGAAGTTGCCAAAAACCCTTTTAAGCAAGAATTCAACCTTTATGTTAAGTTAGAAAAGTCACCTTAACTACAGAGCTCAGACTCCATGTTAAATCTCCTGTTTACCCAGAGAATTTAAGTCAGCCTAAGTTGCTTTGAGTTCTACAGTGAATGTGGTCATTTATAGGCACCACACATTTTTCAGGCACTACTGCTGTCTCAGCACTAATTTAATGAGGGCTGAATAATTTGCAGGGGAGTAAAGTGAGCAAGCCTACCTTTACTGAATGGCCAATTACTACTGAGGCTCAAAGTTGTCCTCTGTTCCTTAATTATGCAAATTGCTAAGGAATTATATATCTTTTCAAAAATTTCCACACCTTTATTTAACTTCCTTACATTTTGGATCTTAAGTTGTCCTGGAAGCATACAACACGCTTCTGATGTATTTTCTAATATGTGCATCACAATATGTCATTACCAAACCTCAACAAACTTTAGGACTCTTTTGAACTCCTTGATTTCTGGGAAAATAGTTTCCCCCCAAACTGAACTACAAAGGTTTAGTGGTAATTAAGTTTCTAATTCACCGTGAGGGTGCTGAGGTGCACAGATTGCCCAGAGGAGCTGCGGCTGCCCGAACCCTGGCAGTGTTCAAGGCCAGGCTGGACAGGGCTCGGAGAAACCTGCTCCAGTGGAAGATGTCCCTGCCCATGGGAGAAGGTTAAAACTGGATGAGCTTTAAAGTCCCTTCCAACCCAAACCAGTCTGTGATTCTATAATAATTCTAGAAACTTTCAAAATACAGTAGCCACTTAATGCTCATATTTCTGCAGCATCCACACTTTTGAGAAGTACTTGCTGTCAGTTTGCCTTTTCTCTGCATCCCTTTGCTTAAGAAAACCTGCCTACTAAAACTAAAACCCATATGAAGAGAAAACATCGGTTCTATTCAATAGCCCATTGCTCAGTGTCTGTTTTTTTAACTGTGCTTTGATTCTAACTATGCTAGATACCTGCACATTTCATATTTTGTCAGTAGTTACCCAAGGAATGACACACAAGCAGTGGAGGCAGCTCATGATTTTTAAGTGTCTCAGTTTCTATTATACACAAATGATGAAATCTAGACTCAGTGAGAAGTAGGAGTTATGCATTAGGTCATAAGAACATTTTATCCTACTGCCTTCAACTTTTGCTGTTGTAACATTGGTTAAAAAAAAAAACGCCAGAAAATCTGGGAAATGAAGAAAATTACAGCTTCCCCAGTTTCCATCCAGAGAGATTATAACTAGTATTCCAATGGGACTTTGGTTTAAAAGCTCTTGAGTTTTCTTCTTTACAGGGGGTAATTTAAGGGGGAAATTCAGGTTCTCAAGCATATTAAGCGAGTTGAGCCCCCCCACTTCCTGAAAGTGGGAAGAAAAAGTTAAACTGGAGGTGAACTAGTGGGCAGCCAATGTAACAGCTCTGATGGAGGCAAAATGCTGAAGCAATTTATCAGGCTTCCAAAACCACAACAGAGAAGTGGGACTGCTGGAAACAGTACTAACAAGACTAATTCTGAAAAAAAGTAGGTGTCAGCTTCAGTAAAACCACACATTTGATAAAACCACAAAAACATACAGCCCTCTGAGAATACTTTGATCTAACAAGGAATAATATTGCCATGCGAAGTTCACTAATTAACAACAACCTGCACTCAAGTGTAATATATAAAGGATGCTTAGGCCCTGAGAACAGCGAGTTAAAGGCAAGTTGCAGTTTATATAATCAAAGGCATTGTTTAAACTCTTCTCATCTTTGTTTATGCTTACTACACCAAAATTAAGTCATCTCAGAATTTATTGCATGTTAACAAAGTTATTTTTAGTTCGATTCTCAGCTGTGAGTAAACTCCCAAGAGAACTATTGCACTTTCAAATGAATACGCAACATTTGAATATTGCAAGAACAATTAATTAACCTCATACTGCTGTTTAATCTATAGAAAAACTCAAATCTTCCCTCTCATAATATTTTGCTTACTAGGTCAACAAAACAGCACATAAAAAAAGATAGTGTTGTTTTGCTTTAGTATGGGAATCTGCAGTCCATCTATTGTGTTTATTTTGACATTCTCTTAAAGAATTAGTTTTTTTCAATAAAACACACAAATTAGACTGCTAATTACTGGTGACAGTTTTAGAATACATCTGCAAACTCAACTGCATTTCAGCTTCATACTATAAAGATCTTTGTTTTGCCCCTTAAGTACCAAATGAACCTTCTCCTTATCCTTGAGTAGGTAATCTATTGATTTCCAATTTTGCACTGTATTTAAAGAGAAATTACTGATGCATCGTAAGGTCTGGACAGGGTGTGGAGGCAATAGCAGCCTCCTCCATCTGACACTTTCCAAAGCATCAGTGTTTTGTGTTCTAAGCATGATAAAGAAATTGTCCTAAATTTGTCCCAGGAAAAGGACTTTGTGCATTGGAAAGAAAAATAATGAAGCACACCCCCAACCAGAATCTATGAAATTTCACAGTATTTCTACGAACAATAAGGAATCATTAAGTCCTTCCAGGCTACAGTACTTACTAACACTATTCTACCAGTTTGTACAATACACAACATTCACCAAAGTTGCTTTTCTCTTCTCAGCATATCAAATAAAGCAGAGATAAAACAGACCTATATTCTTATTTTCAAATGTTGCTCTGACACATTCACAGTCCTGAAAGCTCTCCACATAGGTGAAGATTTTAAAGTCCTTTATATTAACCACACAAGTCAAACTCCACCATAGATAACACAGATTAAAAGGCACTGTGTTCACCTTAAAGTTGCTCTGACTGCATTTGTGAACTCCACATCACCACCTGTTACAACAGCCATCTAAAATGAAATCTCACTCCTTAAATCATTATGATTGCAGTTTGAGAGGAAAAGGCAGACAAAGGAAAATCAAGAAGTTCCAGGGAGTCTGGATAAGACACTCAGGCTGTCTCACACAGAATAAATGGGACTGAAAAGATAGATACGAATTAAAAAAACCCTTATTTCTTTTCCTTAAATGCCACTGAAAACACCAGGGTAAGTCACAGCAGTATGCCATTAGAGATCCTGATACCTAAATTATCCTTTAACCCAAGACAGTCTTTTGAAGAACCGACATTTGCCTATAATTGCAAAACTGTACACAATGCATCTCCAATTTACATCACCACATTGGCTTAGGACATAGTTCATTTAAATAAAGGTAAGCGCAGCAAGATGTTACCTTCCAAGTTCTGAAATGCAAGAAAAATCTAGTTGCTAAGCTAAAAAAAGGCAGCTATTTCTCATCTATACCTCAAGCAGGTCAGGTAACATCAGTTATATCAATACTTCATCACTATTAGATTTGAAGGCCTCCTGTGCAATATTTTAATGGGAATCAGGGAAAAAAGGGGAAAAAAAATAAAAGCAACAGAAGAAATAACTAGAGAAATCATTGCCATTTGTGATTCTGTTGTTTTGTTTTCAATTACATTTTCAACATTATCCAGTATTAAAGAGCGGACAGACAATGTGTTTCAAGGCTACTGTAAGTACAATATCAGGGGAGATCTTCTGACATAGAAGAATTACTTCTCTCTCCTTTATTAGCAAATAACAGAAAATACATGCCTTTCTAGGGGAAAAAAACCCTCTCTCTGTCCAGGTCCTACATTTATAGGGAAAAACAACACCAAATTTAAGGACATAACTTATATATGCATCTGCTTCTTGAAATGGAACACTAAAATGGATAATACAGAATATTTTGGTTCACGATATATGTCCCTAAAATCTTGCATTCAGATTTAGCATAACAAAGGCAATTCTCAACTGCCATTTCCTTCATATGCATCTCAATTCATCTCCAACGTAACAACTTTGCAAATCACATACTAGCTTGATATAAGCTTTAATTACTGTTCACAATTACCTTCCATTTTCCCGTGACTCTAAAATCCTAAGCTACTTAAAAATTAGGGGGGGGGGGGGGTTATACAAAGAAATGCTGCATGTTCTACAAACTAAAATACTTCTAAAAATGTCCTTTACTAAGATGAACTGATTTGCTTGTAATAGAATCTTATTCTGCTAAAATATTCCATCTGAGTGTACACTGTTGTGTTTCACATCTTTTGAGCAAATATTGATGTCATGGGTTCAGCAGTAGCAGTCATTTTTTCTCCTTCTCAGTAGCTGGTGCAGCACTGTGTTTTTGACTTTCGG
>JAOEHX010028069.1:0-22665 GCA_025448015.1 Bolborhynchus lineola | reverse complement strand
TATCTGATGTGTCATTCTGTAAGCTTAAGGGATTGAAACACTATGAACTGTAACTTAAAAACCCTTTTCTATCGGTTTGAGTTTTATATAAAAGCAGTGTAAGCTACATTATGAATATTAAGTGCTTCCATCAAAAACATTGCTATTTAAAGGTTCCTTTAAGACTGTAGCAGGCAAAACTCATGATGATACATTGGTTAAAAATGGGCATAAGCCTGTGAAATCGCAGTGTGGGCTTATGAGCCATTAGGACACAGTTTTCATTAACATTAATTTTGCACTGATTCAGTGATTCTCTAACCAGATATCAGTATGCTACTGTGATTATAGTGAATAAGTCAGGGAAGTTTAAAAATGCCCACAGAAAGTTTTAAAATGCCCACAGTTTTGTCATCTTTACCAATGATACTCAAGTGCACAAAAGAGTGCAATAAAGTGTAGACTTGGGGGAGATTTTCCTTATTTTACAGATGTGCTATGTAAAAGTTACTGTGTTGTTCCTTCATAGGAGCCTATAAAATGTCCTGTCTTCCTTCAGTGGACAGGCTTCCCAGGGCAGAGAAAAACAGATACTGTCAGAAGTGGGTGGCTGAGCACAGCTGCTTTCTTGTGAAAGTATTCTTGATCCAGGACGCCCTGAGGGGATGGAGGACTAAATTCATTCAGCTGGTGTACCAGCAGCTCAGTTTAGAGGCACGGGTGGGACATGGAGGACATGTGCCCAGCAGTGTAACTAGCTGTTGCTCCAGAGGCATGCTGCAAACTGCCTTTGGGTCACAAGCAAGTCCATCTAGCTTTCTTGAAGCTTCCTGGCTTCTGTTCCATCTCTTTTTGGAGGCACTGGTCAGTGCTCAGATCTAGAGTTCTGGAATTCTGCAGTTAAAGTGTGGACACAGAAGTAACTGGGTCTTGCATCCTGGATGTCAGCATTTCCTGGCCTGCTGCCATTTCATTTCTCATAAACTGTAAGCTAAACTGTTAGCAAAAGATCTTCCACCACCAGTCACTAGTTCTGCAATGTGTGCTGAGTTAGGAGGTGAAACAACTTGAAAATTGCAGAGTTTGGTAATAATGAAATCCATGTTCTGCAGCAGTGTTGTAGGTCTGCTGTTTCAGAGGCTTGGTGGTTTTGCCTACTGTATGTTGTTTTATTAATTTTTTTCTGCTTAAAAAAAAATATATAGCTGTAACAAGGTAGTAGCCTACTGACAAGTTAGCTTTGTCAGGAGTTTGTTACTGAGAGATATAAGAAATAATTAGTGCTTGAATTTATCACCCACTTTCAGTATGAGTTTATTACTGATGAAAGATGGAGCTTGGAAACACATCTTAATTTTAGAGCTTCAGTTTCTTAACAGCATGTCAGTGCAAACTTAATCAGTCTGACCAGGGAAGATACATGGCTGAGATCTTAGGATTTTATTTTGTTTTCAAGTCTATCAAATTTTATGAAATAAAAGGTCTAAAAAGAATGCTTTTTGAAAACCAAGGACTGGCGTGACTTTAAAGATGAAGTCACTGTAGCTTTAAACTTCTTTTTGGTAAGTGCTTTTAAAAAAGACTTCTGAAAGTAGTTTTAATTCTGGGTTATAAACAAAGTACATAACTTGGAAACTAATGTATTTGATCAGGTGAAGGATCTGGGAAAAAGCCCATGTATAGCATAGTGCTGATAATTATTAGCACTTGATATTTTTAGTGTATTTTAGATGCTTCTGATAAGACCAAGAGCCTGCCGTGAGAAGGTCTTGTGTCTTTTCTGCTGAACTTAAAACTGCAGAGTGAAATATTCTGGGAAAGGGAGAGAGTGATACAGTAGGAAAGCAAGGGGGGAAGAGCTTCCTCAGAGGAGAAGAGTAGGGAAAGTAAGAGAAACTGAGCCCGACTGGGGGAATCAAGTTGCACTGTGATATTGTGAGGAAGTACAGCTGTGACAGGATGCCTGTGACAGGACCTGATCTTGTAAGGGCAGTTTGCAATGGGTGATGTGAAACAAAAGTTTTATGGGGGAACCTCGAATTCCAGCATCTGGAAGTGCTTCATCAGAGAGGGCAGTAGTCCTGACAGCTGGTATTTCAAACTGTCCAAGATTCCTTTGTAGTGCTTAAATGCTGCTTAATTATGCTTACATTATTATTTTTCTACTCCTCTGGCTTCTTTTAGTTTGATGAGGACATATGAGGCTCATTTAGTTAGCGCTTGTATTCAAGATTTTTTCTAATTTTTATTGTTCCATATGAGTTTCCAGTACCTTCTCTGCCTTAGAATCACAGAGTATCTCAAGTTTGAAGGGATAATCAAGTCCAACTCCCTGCTCCCTGCAGGATTGCCTAACTAAACCCTATGACCAAGAGGTAAGATATAGTGCAGTATTTGAGCTGAGTTCTAGCATTTCAGCTTTTCCCATTTGAATGTGACGGAATTCAGCTTTGAGGTTCTTTGATGGAAATAAATAAGTAAATGTGACCACAAGTAGTAGCGCAAGAAATGTTTCACATGGAATACGCCAAGTTCTGCATGCTTGCATTTGAGGCTCTGATTTTGTTATTATGATGAACAAAGTAATAAGAGTAATAGATAAACATGCAAGATGCAGAAGTGGAATGCTGCCAGCAGCGTGGTTTTCTGTTGTGCTTTGTCACTGTGGCCTAATGTACATACTTAAAAATAATTTGGCTGCAGCATGTTGGACATATTTGCAAGTCAGGAAACTTTCCTACTCTTACAATGATATTACGTGACAGAGAGAACTTCAGATTATAGCTCTTTAATTTAACAAGAGGTTATATTTAATGAAGAAGGGAAAAATTACTGTATTGCCAAAGATGGGGAAATCCACAGAAATACCTTTGTTTTCGTAGTTTGTTAAGCCCAGCAACTAACTGTGTTTCTAGGCACTTTCAGCTAATAATTAGGTGGTTCGGGGTGAAATACTGGAATTGCTTATCATACCTTAAGCTCACTAAAACTTTGGAAGTTTCGAGTGGCTTTTTACACACGTGACAACAAATTGGGGTTGTGTTAAGGAAAAGTTAAGACAAAATTTGGGGTTGAGTTTTCAGTACCACTAATAACGATGTTTCCATTTCGCATGCCATTTACATATCTTAGCTTTCCAGTGTGTAACTTATCAAGTTTCCCTGTTCACTCTTTTTCAAAACTCTTAGGTTGCAAATGCTTTTATTGGTACAGAAGTCTTAAATGTGAGTAAATAATATGATGGAGTTTGAGGTTTATAACATACTACTGTGCATTAGCATAAGCAGTGTAGCTGCCTGTACTACTTGTTGCTGACTTCAGTTCAGAATTTTACCCTGCGTTTGTAGCTCGAAGTGTTTGGTGGAGTAGTACCCGTATACATTTTCTGGTAAACCTTTAGAAGGCACCACTGCTCCCTTTCGGTACACAAATTGTGTACTTCACATTTTCTGTGGTTGCTACTAGACCATATTCAGCAAAGAATAGGGACATAAACAACCTGAAACCAGATCATGATGCTAAAAGTGAGAGGAAAGTGTGAATCAGACAATTTTTTTCAGAAGTGTGTGTGTGTGTGAATGCATCTTATTAATTCTTCTTAATACTGAAGGTGGCATGTTTGAACTTAGTATGTATGTCAGCATAAAACTGCTGCTTAATGAAACCAGAAACCATTAGTAGCCGCCAATATTTTCTTTCGGTCTTTTGAACTCATCTTGACCATTCCTTATGATCAGGGCACGTGTCAGTATTTGGAGGAAGTATGCTGTAATATAAAGCATTTTTGGTTTTAATTTGTGTCTTCTTGTTGCAAGCTGCCTAGTGGTAGCCTTTCTCTCTTGGCTTCGAAGATGCTGATAACAAAATTACTTTCCTGTTACAATGGAAAATAAAAGCTCTCATCTGAGGATGCCCACTGAAGTTGTCTGAGTTTGAACTTGAAAAAGTCGCTCAGTTCATATATATAGGAATTTTTTTCAGGCAAGCAGCTTGGGTTTGTTTTCCAGCAGGAGTCACATTCCAAAAAGCCTGAAGAGTGTTTTTCTCACAAGAGTGGAAGTGCAGCAGCTTCCTCATCTTTACAGTAGCAGCTGTGTGTGTAAAAAATAATTCCTCTACTTATTTTGCAAAGGATAAACAGTGTACCTCTGAAACTTGTGGTCCATCTGGAAAGAATCAGTTACACTCAGCTCATTCCCATTGCAGGTCCGATCAGGAAGCCCAAGTATGTGGAAAGCCCTAGGGTGCCAGGTGAGGCAGCTCTACCACTGAAGAAAGGATCGGAGCAAGGAGAGCCCAGTCAAAATGGTAAGATGTAGTTCAGCGATACTTTTTTTGGGAGAACAGCTGTTCATTTCAGACAGTGATACAAAGGGGCCCTCATAGTAAGGAAATCAGGCTGTTTGTAAGAATGCTTTGTGAATTTTAACATGCTGTGGTAAGGAGGAGGTACTTGCATAATCTGTGGAACTGTCTCAAGTGTTTGGACCTGTGTGTGTACTGCAGGCAAAGTGATGTCTGAGTGTTGTTGGCTGCTGCATATGCATACTAGAACTTTTCTGAACTTGTTTTTAATGTAAATTAAGCCCAGGTGTGTAGCTCTGTGCAGGGTACAATGCTTCATTTCAGAAATTTTTTAGAAGGTTGCTAAACAAGAAGGCAGGAACAGTAGTCTCCTGTGTTGGTTCTTACAGGGAAAAGCTACCTCCCCAGGATTAATTGACATGTTCGTTAAATTTGACTAGTGCAGCAGCATGTGACTTGTTTTGATGATGACATTCACTGTCAAATGACCTGTTTGTTGGTATATGACTGTGTGCACTGTAACATGGATTTTGTATACTTTGTATTTTTAGATTAATTTTTCAGTTTAGCTGACCTTGTTGAAGTCATTGCATGTAACTGGCAAGGTTCCAGCTGAAAAATTGTTTTCATTTTGCTTCAATTTTAATGGAAACTACAGTTTTAAACCCTGATGTTTTTCTTTTTTAAAAGCCCCTTATTTTTGATGTGTACTAGTGAAAATAGAACTCATTGTAGTTGTTTTCACCATCATCTTCTGTATGCCCTGTTTGGTATGTTATAGTTTCCCCGGTGCCTCTTGTGCCTCCATCTTCACAGCTGTCTTAGTGCTGGCATTAAAGCTTTATGTCCAGCTGGGGGAGCATGTCCCTCATCTCCCTAATATAAAGGTGACCATTTTACCATGATCCTCATTTTCGTAGCGCTGTGTACTCCTATACAGTGAGGCTGATGAAGGCCTCCAGCATTAAGGATTGAACAGTGGTTGCTGGGTTGAACACCTCAAACTCTTGGCTTTTATCTCTGCTCCTGAACTGAATTTGGTACTGTGCCTGACAGTTACTCAGACTTGTTGAAGATTAATATTTGAATATAACAATAATAGTGTTTTGTAACTTTTACAGGAGAATGAAGATGTTGATTTTGTGAACTCTGTGATTTCCAGGATTGTAATCCTTGAAATGACAGTTTTACAGAGAAAATGTGTTTTCCAAGTGTGTTTTCAAATATTCTAAGACCTGTAAATTTGCAAATTATTCTGACATAAAAACCCTTTTGCTATCTGCTTTCAAAAAAGACACCATTTCATAAATTTCCTCATTTGGGGATTAAGAGAGAATCAAGTAATTCCATCATCCAGAGTAAAACCTTAAGCTGTCCACAGTATTAAGAAATACGAGCATTCAAGTAGGCATTGAGCTGGAGCGAAATGAAGATGGATAACCGACTAGTAAATGATGCATATTTGCCAACCATGGGGTTTATGTCACTCATAATATTGAAATATTGTTGAAGTAATGCTTACTGGTCAAGCTGTTCACTTAAGAGTATTGCTTTCTATGTTTTTTTTTACAGTCTGCAGCTTGGGGAAAATGTGCTGTTTATTGCAAATGCCACTGAATGTCAGCTGTGTGTAATGTGGTTAGATGCCATGTGCTCTTCTTGAGAAGTAAACATTGTCATGACATTCATTTGGCTTAGTCAAGCCATAAAAGAAAAACCAAAGTAAAAGGGGCAGTTCAGCCTTTTTTAATTATTATTTCCTTTTCCTTCCCCTGGCTCTGCTGGTGTATAGTGTAGAAGGTAGTGCAGCTAAGAGGCTTTAAGGGCCTTTTATACTTCATCAGCAAATCCGTACACTGACATCTCTCTCCCCTTCTACATTCTTCTTCATTCTTCCTTATCCGTTGGACCTTTTTGTTGCATGAAGGTTCCAAATTTTGAACTAATAAAACTGTTTGGATGTCCTTCCTGCTTCTAGTTGCAAGGTACTGACATACAGGAGTGTCATGCCCAGAAGCATTGGTTGGGAAGCAGCAGCATAGGCTCCTGTGGTTTTTCCTCTTTTCAGGGTCAGGCAGCAGCTACTGCAACCAGCATTGCTATAGCTGAGGATTCCTACTGTTTCTCTGAGTGGCTAGATGATGCTCCTCAGTTAATTGACTGAGGATGGGACAGGCCTATATATTTAGTGGACAAAATAAATGCTATACAGATTTTTCTGCTAGGGAAGATGATTACAGATTGGTAGATAATGCCAAACTATTGGCATCAAAGAAAGAAAATGGTAGAACATGCTAGCTAGCTTGCCAAATTACATTTACAATAGGTGTTTTCCCTAAGCAGATCATGATGGGCTGTGTTTTTTGGCAGTTGCCAACATTAACCGGTTGCACTGAACCTGTCTCTGGTTTGACTGGCAGGGTGGGGTTTTTTTCTCCCCTAGATTTCTGCAGATACGAAGAAGATCCAGGACCCACCAGCAATTTAAAGTGATTATCAAAAAGTTTAAATGGCATTAGCTTCTCTGTTAGAAATAGCACAGACAGAAGAACTGATGTTTACATTTGATCGTACTTTTTCTGTCTCTTGTAACAGTTTCCAAATATTTGACTCTAATTTTCACCATCTTTTTTTTCCTCATTCCAAAGCAAAGCCTGATAAAGACTCAAGCTGTTCTCCTGCAGCACAAGAATTGATGACAAGATTGGGTTTTTTACTGGGAGAAGGGATCCCAACATCTGCTCATATAGAAGAGAAAAATGAAGTCATGGTAGGATAATGAAAAATAATATGTTTAATGTTCATCCTGTATCTGAGAGGACTAATGTTAATTCCTCTGTTTACTGGTTGCAGTTACTTGATAAAACACAATCCATTTTAATAGGCATATGGAAGAATTGTAAATTAATTATAATGAGTGTGTCTGTTTTGAAACTGTGGGTTGATTTTGCATTCTCTAAAAAAAAAAGAAAGAATAGGCTTCTCATCATTTCTGGACTTTAAACCTAATCTACTATGAAAGTGAATAGCTTCAGGGTTCTCTCTGCCTTTAGTATTTAGGAGGAAATTTTTTTTTTTTTTACCTTTTTTCTCAGTTATTTATAAGAATGAAAAATGTCAGGGGTTTGTTAAAATAGGAGCATGCTTTTGGGGTAGTGTGTGTTTCTTTTTTCCTTAGAAGTTCACTTCCATTTGACAGTCTGTCATTTGGGGGTAGAAGACTTGGAGAGAAGCAAGCAGCTACTAACCATTAGAAACTCATCTGCTAACCAAAGCTCCACACTAACTACCAGCCTTTCCCTCTTCCCCTTCTCTCCACTTTTAGTCCCAGGCCTCATAAATCTTACTGCATCAGTTTGGGTTTCAGTGAGTAAGACTCCAGTTCTGATGTTTTTAACTCAAAGTTAAATAAATAAATACTGGGGGTGGAGGAGAAGGGTATCCAGGAAGATGTTTGATAGAGAAGAAATCTGCCTCACTGCAACTGTTCCACTGAACTGTAAAATTCCTTTTCTTCAGAGGTCACTTTTTAAGATTAATCTGAGAATGCTGTCATTAGGGTTCTCAGTAAAGACAAAGCTGCTGCTCCTTGAAGTTTTTGCTTGAAAAATGGGCTCTTTGCTTTGTTCTTACTTTGTTCTTCACCTTGATGTTTCTGATTTTCCGCATAGTGTACTGCCTCCTGTGTAATAACTATTCCTTTCTCTTCACATTGCAGTGTACAGTCACCAGTCAAGGAGTGAGCCCATGTTCCACCCTCACAAGCAGCACTACATCACCTAGCACTGATAGTCCCTGCTCCACTCTCAATAGCTGTGTTGGCAAAACAGCTGCTAACAAGGGTAGTAGTCCCTGTGGAACTATTAGCAGCCCGAGCTCCACCCTGGAGAGCAAAGACAGTGGAATTATAGGTAAGGATCTTAACTAGTAAAGCAATTCATACAAATTAATCTTGATAGTACAAATCGGAGCAGCTGCTTCCTATCATTGTGACAATTTTTATGCTGTCCATGGATCCTTTTTCAAATCCTCAGTTACTTGAACGACTGAAATAATATTCTTTGTAACTGTTGCTGTTAGGTGTGCATTTGTCTTCTTTTGTTTTCCTGGTGCAGTTCTAATTTTTCCATGTTTTTCTTTAAAATAATTGACTTCCTCTGTTTCTCTCAATTTTTTATTTTCTTCTACTTTTCTCATTTTTCCATTATATATGTCTCTATGATTTGTAATGGTGAAGCCCAGCATAGCTTGAAGCTTGTTTCATTTCCAGCTGAGGAAAAAGTAATTGATTCTTCTTATGAAAATAACCTAAATCAAGCTGTTTAAACTTAGCACAGACTTTTGAGTAATGGACATGAAAGTTAAACTAAAATGGGACATCATGGAAGAGGTGAAATTGTGTGGTCCTCTGCAAAACAGAAGTCTGAACCAAGGCTATACATGCATCTCTTACAGGGACTGTTATTTTTAGAGAGGTAGCTGCCATCACAGACCTACTGTTACATAGCTCCTTTTACCAACTCACTGAATATTTCAGTAAGTCTGCTTGGTGCTAAAAGGAAAGAGCTAAATTCTTTGCTGCCTCGTTTGTGCCATCTTCCCTATTACTGCTCCCTGCCCTGGTGGGACTTTGTCTGTACTGCTGTCTGCTTATACCTTCAGGCACCCAGATGGCTGCTTTAATACTAGTTTCTGAAAGGTCAGACTGCAGTGCGAAAAGCATATTTTTCATGTTATAAACTGTTGTAGGAAAGTTTCTTTATTGGTTTGGTCAAAATTTTTTTTTTTTTTTTTTTTTTTTTAATGTCTGACTCCTTAACTAGTTGATCCCTTTAAAAATTCATTTTGTAACAGCTGTTAAGCTTACCAACAAAAGCACAGAATGCCCCTAACCAGATGCTTTCTCTATATACAGAAGTGAGCTTTCAGTTTTATTTAATTCTGGACTAAAACTAAAGGTGGACTACATTTAGAGAGGCTGAAAAAGGGAAGCAGTTCTAAATCTTAAATGCCTAGATTTGTCAAAGTAACTTAAGACATGTCACTGTCTTGGTGAACTTGGTACATTTTTATTTACAACGTGTTTATAGGAGGAATTCTAAGTGAAAGTGGTCTCTGCCTGTCAATGTGAATACTACTGTGATGATCGTTGGTGTAGTGCTTGCTAAGTTGTGATAATACACACTTTCATAACACAGTTGATAACACTTTACTCTGGCTTTGTTAGATGTTCTTGCATTTTATTATAAAATGAATTGGTAGTTATAAGCTATGATATAACATTGTTTTTACTGAGCAGCTATCCTGAAAGAGGTATTCTCCATGGGTGAAGAGACTCATTGTATAACATTTAAGTACCTCAGTTTTAGAAAATGATTCTGTGAACCTTTTCTAGAAGATTGATAAAACCCATTGTCCATGGTCAATTTTGTATAAGATGTAGTTTTGAGCCAGCATTAATATTTTGATGAATGGAAAGGTATATCAGAGTTTTTTCTGTTGGGTTTATAGATTTTTGGTCACTACCTGACTTGGGAACGGAGTACATTGGTTGTAGGTTTTGTCAGAATTTAGGGTTTCCCATTTTGCTTGCTCTGATGCAGGTTTAAAATGATTGTACAAGTGAGTATATTGGTATGAAAGCAGAGTGGTGTATGACTAGAAGAAACACTAATAGCTCTGGTTGTAAAAAATACCTGTCAATATACCTTAGTTATTTTCTTGTTTAAAATATTTTCTAGGGGTTCTGCTTTTTTAATAGAGTAATTTAAATCAGTTCTCCAAGTGACAAACTGGTCTGAGAGAGTTGTGCCATTAAAACAAAACAGGCTTCCCAGATAGGATATGATTACAAAGATACTTATGTCTTTATAAATGCACCTATCTTAAGCTTTTACTAGTTCTGGAAGTGATATGTAGACTGGCTATTAGGCATTTCTGCTTAGGCATGTTTCTTAAATTTGGGACATTTAAGGCTTCTCCAGGTCCTGAGTGTTGCCTTTTTATAAAAAGGAAAGTCATGTTGGTTTGGAATACTTAGCTGTTTGGAGATTGAGACCAATGTGATTGTTCATTTGTTTAAAGTGGTGCTGCAGTGAAAAACTTCATTGGCTTTGCAAAAAAATCTCAAGTTTTAAGGACTGTCTCCTGTTTTGTATGCAATTTTTCTTTGTATCAGTGAGAGGAACATCAGTGTGAATATAAATATTGGCATTACTAACACACTAAATTGTTTCTCTGGTATATGATGCAGGAGGAGAAAAAGGGATCATATTTCTCTGTTAATTACATATTTTCAGCCTTACTGAGCTCCTCTGGGAGGTGCTGCAGCCCAGGGGAGGGATGCATGCATGTTTTGTACACGCAGTTTAATGTCACAGAAGATGCATTTCTTACGCAGATATTTTATGAAGTCTAGGCATAAATAAATGCATATTATCAATAATAAGACTAATCTAAATTCATCCAAGACTAAACATCCAAGCAGCTGCTGGTTTTGGAGTGGTGTGGGTTCCTTCTTTCCTTATGGAAAGGAAGGTTAATAGGCTGGAGCTATGTTCTTTAATCTTCTTTACAACCTGTTCTTAAGTGAGAGCTTCCCTTCTCTCAAGTGGAAATTGCGGGTACTGATATGAACCTACTACCCATTATTTGCTAGCTTGAAATAGTCTGAGTATGTCCATATTCTAAATGAGGTTAGAACTAGCTTCATGTGTGTTTAAAATAGTATATTGGTATGGCAACTGCATAATCCATTGTATAAGTTTTTAAATACTGGTATTTTTAAGAAAGTGTTTTTGAACCCCATGATAAAATTTGATTATTGAACTAATTAAAAGGAAGAGGTTTAAAAAATAGGAGAAAGAAGAAAATAAGTCCTTTATTATACAGGGAAAGGAGAGGATGGTGGACTTGTGAAGTGTATGAGTGTGAGAGCAGTGGAGGGAAACTTAGAAAAGGTAGGAGGATAGGGAGACCAACAGCTGTGTCAGTCCTTAAGTATATATGGTTCATGATCATGGGACAGTATTAAAATCATCTGCCACAGCTTTGCAGAGCTGTCACTTATGTCTCAAATTCAGGGAGAATTTGAACATGGCCTGTCCATTGGCAACCTGTGGCAGCACCCCTTCCATCTATTAACTCCAAGAGACCAAGGAGAGAAGTAAGATGCCTCTCTCTGACAAGTGCTTTTGTTTTTTTAAATACAAACATTTCTGTGCATTGAAATTCGTTATTAGTAGTAAATGTGCATTTTAAATTATGTTTAGTTAGTGTATGTTTTCAAATGTCTTCGACAGAGTTCATCCAATCATAAAAACAACTTGCATTTTTGAGCTGCTTTTTTGGGCTTCCACTGTATTTCTACTCCCATTGTTTTCTGGGCCAGCAGATTCTGATAGGAGATCTGTCTTTTCTGTCTCTCCCTCTTTTTACTTATGGTTCAGGTTTCCTTTAGTTTTCTAATATTTTACTGCTGTAGTTGAATTCTTCCTTGCTTCTGTTGAGTTTGGCATGATGGTAGTGGAGGCAGGTTTTTTTATCTTAAGCAATGAGCTAAATAGGAGAAAAAACTGTGCTGCTGGCCAAAATGTAAGCTTTGCTGGATACTAGCCTCTGTGTCAGTATGAAACTCTTGAGCAGAGATTTCTTCATGCCACATTTCACTCCAGGAGGAATTGTAGTTTTAAATATTTCATGCTTTAAGAGAAGACAGATTTTTTTTGACACCATCATAAAAATGAAATAAATTTGTCATATGGAAGTATAGTCTGAGCTGTGTGCAAAGGTTAATGGGATGCCTCAAAGCTTTTTCCTTCTCTTGCCTGTAAAATGTGTGTCATATTATTGGTATTTCTTAGAATATGAGCTCTTGAATTTAATCATCAGATCTTAAATTCTTATGAATGTGAGCCTAAGCTGTAAGAATGAAAAGTTGTGTGAGTACTTCCTCATCCTGCAGGGCTGAAGTTGCAGTGCAGTTGATGTGGAGGAACAGTTGGTGCTGCTTCTGATGGACAAGCCAGAGTTTTAAGGAGCAGTCTGCATTTGCATTTTGTTAGCAGGCTAATATGGTGGAATGTTGTACTTAATGATTTGGTCAGTTGTGGAATCACCACATCCATACTTTTAGCATTTAAAATTTTAGTCTGGGGAGAACCCACAGTTCACATAGATGATATTTGAACTGTCGTTAGGGTTGGTTGGTTGGGTTTTTTGATTTTATAAACCTGATGTTCTTTCATTCTATTTTGTATTTTCCTCTGTTGCATTCAAGTGTTCAAAAAGCATTGAGTGTTGGCTTAACCTGTAATAAATATTTGTTGTTCAGGTATTTTGTGAAAGTTTAATGGAAGTGTTGAAAACATTTTAAATGAAACAGTAATTTAACTATTAAACGTACAAACCCCAGTATATATTTGCAGTGTTCTTATGCAAGCACATTAGCCTAATTTTAACAAACATTACTTAAGTAGGTCTTCAGCAGTATAAATTCTTCACACCTTCAGTTACTGCAGGCGGCTTTGTTTAACTACAGTCTTGAGGGACTAAAGATGCACTCTTAACAACCCTCAGCCACCAAACTGGAATATTCAGAGCACTCCAGATAGTACAGTTTAGTGTTGGTTTAGCTTTCATCTAGTGAATCATTACAGCAGTGGAAAACCACTGTTCTGTAATGCAGCATGCAAACCCACCTCTGTAGTTTTCAGGTGTCTTTAAGCTGAGGCTCTGTCTAGCTATGTGTTACTTATTTCACAGCATCTGAGATTTTCATACCCAAAACCCACACATCTTACTGCCAAAAAGTTTCCTTTAGTATTGAGAATAATTTGCAAATGTTTTCTGATTAATTTATGACATCAGAAACAAACAAATAAAAAGCTTCTCATTTACTTCATACTGCTGTACACTGAAATGGTTTAAAAGCCCAAATCAGTATGTTTAATAGAATCTGAAATCTTGTTCATGTATTCTACAGGGTCTGGTCAAACATGCATATAGCCTTGTATGCTCTTTCTGACATTGAAATGTCTTAAGTACTTAAGAAAGGAGTAATACATAGCTCAGTTGATGGCAGCTTTCTATCAAGATAAGCTTGCCAGGTATGTGAGTGCGGGCAGATTGCCATCCTAAGGTAGCTACACTATCTATGTGAGGTGAGCTGGGTCTCTGAACAGCAGTGAAGTTTTATCATGTGTTTCACAAACATACAGGACATTTGATCACAAGGTGGCTTGTGGAAAGCCTCCCAGCTTTGGAAAAACTGCAAGTTTTTCAAAGTACTGAATTTTGATTTTTTTTTTTTTGTAAAATATTAGTCTTTAAAAATGTGAATTATCAAAAAGTTGCATTTAAATTTTTCTCTTGCTCTACATGCGATTCTTACTTCTTAGTAAGCTTTTGTTGTCTCCATGATTACAGAATGGTTTGAAAATTTGCAAGACCTGTTACAAAATTTGAATTTTTAAACAAAGTTGAGATGTTTTGGGGAAGTAATAGATTGTTTGTGTAAAGTCATAACTGTTTTGGTGTTGGTTTTGTTTTGGTTATTCCTCCCATCACAAATTACATAAACTTAAGGATACACCTGGATTCTTCAGAACAATTTTATTTTTGCTTCCTTTCTCCAGTGTTTTTCCCAGTCTGAGAAGCTGATAAATAATATTCCTTAAAATTAACAAAATACCCAGTGAAGAAATACTTCAATATCTACTGGCCCCAAATGCTATTTGAGTATGAAAATTAACATGAGTGTACTATTTTCCTCTGATATGTTCTTTAGTTGGGTTTGGGTTTTTTTTCTCCTCTTTCAGCAACAATAACAAGTTCATCAGAAAATGATGATCGTAGTGGATCCAGTTTGGAATGGAGCAAGGATGGGAGTTTCAGAGCTGGAAAACATCAAGGGATTAGTCATGATCGAAGAACAGATAACTGTTCACCAGTTGCAGAAGAGGAAGCAGTTGGATCTGCTGAGAATTTGCCAAAGGAAGTACCAACAGGAGAGGGTCCCATTCCTTATGCTCAGAATACTGGCTCTTTAATAATGCCTCGTCCAAACTCTGTTGCAGGTAAAGTCCTGAGGTAGAACAAATTATGTTTTTAATGATAGGACATTTCTGTTGAATCTTTCTGTTGTTAGTATGAAAGTATTTTTATAGGAAAAAATGAAAAAAGGATGCCTAAACTGACTAGATGAGCATTACCTAAGTTGCTGTAATTGTCATAGAGACGGCTTTTGTAGTGCTTTTTCGTAGGTACTGGTTAGGACTTTTGCAATTCTTTTGAAGTCCATCTGTTATTCTGTATCTAATGGCAACTAATCCTAAAGGTGGTTGCTCTCCCTTGCATGTACTCACATTTGCTAGATCTGTAAGTCTGACTTATACCAAGACCAAAATCATAACTTTGATCTCCATTGAACAAGTGACATATGTATTTTTTTTAAAGCACTACGTAAAATTTTGCCTTTTAGTTGAACCATTCATTCAGAAAATGGGAGTTTGTTCAGTTCTGATAGACATGTATGTGACCTTACTATTGCTTTTTCTAAGTGTTGTGAGGTAAGTAAATCTCTGAAAAAGCACTTCTGACTGGAAATCTATTTTGAGGAAGGAAGTATATAATGTGTTTACCCCAGAGCAGTCTAACAAATTGTAATATACTAGAACTGCAACAGGAAAAGATGCTGATGTGCAGCTCTGTAAATGTTAACAAGAACTTAAGACTCATCAGTAACAGCCAAAATCCAGTGCTTATACAAACGAACAAAAAAAGCCCATTCTTACATGTAGAATGCTTCATGAAGTGTTATGAAAGATACTGGAACACTCACTGCAGTCTTAATAAAGGTAATTTGAGGCTTTAAAATACCATGAAGGTTAATAGCACATTACTTCAAAATTTTGTGGTTGAAGGATTATTTTACAGCAACATACTATGTTATGAATACAATAATGTTCCGGTTCACAAGGGACTAAAAAAAACTATGGCTTTATAGTGCTAAGAATGTAATGCTGTGTGTGGGCTGTCCCATGTCAAAGGAAATGTACTATCCTGATTTTAGATGTTCCAGTCTCTGACAATGCAGAGATGTTTGCTACAGATTTTTCTGAAATCTAATGTGCTTTTAAGCTGTATATGACTTTTTTTCATGCTTTTGAGTGCCAGTGCTAATTCTCTCTCTTTAAAACTTGGATAATTGTGCTACATGTGCAAGAAATTAGATCATTAATCTGCAATATCCTTGCAGGTAAGGGTGACTGAAGAAACTTCCTAGATGAGCATGGGATGGGAAGTTGTCACACCTCCAATCCCTGCTAGAGAAGCAGGAATGTTGTTTTAGGAATCATTGAATTCTGTCTTGCTGTCACTCTTTCCCCTTTTACTGTGTTTCACTTCCTGTTTTGGAGTTCTGTTATTCTCTTCCTGAAAAAAACTTGCTACTTCATGAATGTGATGAAGATGATATTCTAGTTCTATGGCATAGGTCAAGCTTATGTGTTCTGCTCTGATTATCATTTAGAGCATTTGAATTGCTTGTATGTGACTCATAATTTTCCCACATACTTGATCTGCATGTCTCTCTAAAACTGGAGATGGGCACTAGGTTTGCTGGCCCTAGGATATGGCATGGGAGGAAGCAGAAAATATCTATTAATGGATAGAGCATCTTTCCTTTTTGGCTTCCTGCTGGCCTATGTCAGGAAGTTGTTGTCAGTGCACTCCAGAAATCTGAATTGCTTATGCCCTGCTGCGTTGTCCCTCCAACAGATGGAAGATTTTGGATTTGATATCAATTTGAAAATGTGAATATTCATTTCTGGTGAAAAAGTATGTATCCCTGATAAAACTCAGCAGATATGTTCTCTGGATTTTCTGTTCTTCTTTTGTATAGCAATCATTTTGTTTTTAGAAATTAAGAAAATGAAAAATGTTACCCAGAATCCTTTGGCATTTAATACAAAAAGAATGTAAATGTTTCCTCACAGTTAGTGTACCAGCAGCTAATATCTGAATATGCTAATAACACTTCTGACCTCACTGATACGGTGGTTCTCATGGTAAAAAAAGGAAACTAGTAACAGGATAACTGTTTACTACATGCGGAAGTTAAGGCAGACATGAAGGCCACCTAAAAGGGGAAGAATCCAACTAAATCCTTAATGAATTTGTTTGAAAAGCATTTTGTAAATATTCTAAATGACTTCAACCACTGCCATTGTCTAGAAAAACCTGTCTGTAAGTACTGTGTTGAGGAAAGAATGGTAATAAATAGAAATGCTCTTTGTAACTTATGCTGACAGAAATGTAAGCTTCGATCCATTAATATTCTAGCAACAAGTTCAACCAAACTGGAGGATCTGAGTTATTTGGATGGACAAAGAAATACTCCCTTACGCACTTCAATTCGCTTACCTTGGCACAACACTGCTGGCGGGAGAGTACAGCAGGAAAGTAAAGGTATGCACGTTTACATCTGCTTCTGTCTTGGCACAGTCATACAATTCTTCAGTAGTTTTGTAACATGGGTATATTGTGATCTTTGTAAACTCCCCTGCCCTTCAAAGCGTTATTTTGGAGTGCTCCTGACAGGTCATTCAGTATGTCTGGAAACAAAATGCTTGCTTACACTTTTCCTTGCATAATGCTGAGTTTAAAAATGAAATGTATGGCTTTTAACAAGGAATCAGTATATTGTTTATCTAAGTGCGCATGGGCAGTGTAGTGCTGATCATGTGCATCTCCAGATTGAAGTTCTGTAATACTCATTCAGGAACTATTGAGTATTTTCTTCACTGCTACACTTTATCATGTGACATTCGGGTAAGAGTGTACTACAACTTAAGAAATGCTATGCTGAACTTAAAATCTTCAGGAGGCTGCCATCATAATTCTGTTTTAGAAAAACACAGCTTATCTAATACCATTAGACTTATTTATGACTAACACATATTTGATCTCTGAGAAGTCGTGGAGAGCAGGGAACATCTCAGAAGACTGGAAGAAGGCTAACGGTACCCCAGGCTACAAGAGCTTAAAGGAGGATCCAGAAAATTGTAGGCCAAATAGTCTTACTTCAGTCCCTGGGAAAGTTATGGAATGAACCCTCCTGGGGACTATCATAAGTCAAATGAAGCACATGCCTGGGGAAGAGTCAGCATGGATTCACCAAGGGCAAGTCGGGCTTGACAAACTTGATTGCATTCTGTAACAAAGCAACTTGCCTGGTTGATGTGGGGCAAATGGTGGGCATTGTCTACCTAGGTTTCTCCCAGGGCTTTTGAAGTGATTTCCCACAACCTTCTCCTAGAGAAAACTGATGTGTTACAGTCCTAACATATGGTCTCTCTGGTGTTGGGGGGAACTGGCTGACTGGCTGCACCCTGATGTGGTTGTGAACAGCTCCTTTTCCAGCTGGGGACCTGTCACCAGTGGGTCCTCCAGGGATCAATACTGGGCCCAGTGCTGTTCATAAGTAATACGGAAGATGGGATTAAATGCACCCTTATGAAGTTTGCCAATGATACCAAACTGAGTAGGGAAGTGGACATATAGAAGGGAGAGCCACCCTGCAGAAAGACCTGGACAAGCTGGAATAGTGAGCCACCAAGAATGTTATGAAGTTCAGCAAGGACAAATTTGAGGTCTTGCACCTGAGGAAAATATAATCCAAGAGTACCTCAACCAGACTACCACAGATTTGGTCAAGAAGGCGAGTTCATCTGTCACAACCAATAACAGAACAATTAAAGCAAATTCCTAGTAAAACTGATCATACATAGATGCTATGCTGTCCTCTTTCGTTTGTTTTTTCATACTTGTAGATTAATGCTGAAACAGCATTTGTGTAACATTAGATTTGTTTAATGAATGCTCTTCAGAGCATTATATTAGTGCACATTATTATTTCTGTAAATTTTAATGTGTTTTATGCAACCAAAGCCAAATAGTTCCAAACTATAGGTTTTCTGTTTGCCAAATGTATAGATTAAAGTAATCAAACATGACTACGCTTCCAGCTGTGCTGTGTAATTTCTGTTCTTGTGGCTTCAAAAGTACAGAACTACAGAGTAGTAATTTTTTTTCCACGTTACTTAAAAAAATACAGGGTTAAACCAGCAAAAAATATTTATTCTCTGTACATTTTTCTGTTTCTCTGTAAATGTCTACAAATCTGAAGACTTGACACTGAGATGCTCAGCAGTGTAGCTCATTCTAATGGAGCAATATTTGGCACTTCCCCATTTATAGAATTGTTAATGCATTTTTAAGAAAACTTGTGGATTCTGTGACATACTAACTCGCTTCAGTTGTAAAAAAAACTCCTCAGATTTACACTTGTAGCTTCTCTTCTCTAGAATTTAATTCACGTAGGAATAATGGAGGTGACCTGAGCTGAGCAAATCAGTCTGTAAGCTTTTCATGATGAAGGCTCTAAGAAGTTTGAGTATGAACACTATTAACGAGGTTGTTGAATGAAGTGATCTGAAACAGTGCTGTTTTATTGCATGTCAAGTTTCTTCTAAGTAACTTTTCTCCCTGCCATCTCTTCTCAGCTCTTTTCATCCCTTATAAGCCTCAAGACATTTTACTGAAGCCACTGTTGTTTGAAGTGCCAAGCATAACAACAGACTCAGTATTTGTTGGAAGAGAATGGCTGTTTCAAGCAATTGAAGAAAAATTGAAGAACACTGATCCATCGGAGATCAGGGGAGCAGTCATTACTGGAAATGTGGGATTTGGGAAGACTGCAGTTATTTCACGGCTGGTGGCACTGAGCTGCCATGGAAGTCGCATGAGGCAAATAGCTTCAAATAGCCCTAATTCATGCCCTCAAAGTATGTTCCTTTTCTGAGTAACTGTTTGGGTTATTGTACTGATAACAAGAGCTTGTTGTTTGTTGGGGTTTTTTGGCTTAAGGGCCTCATCAGCTCCTTGGAAAATACTTGTTCCCTGCAGTGAGGGAAAGGAAACTGTTAAAATTGCATGCTTTGACAAATACCTTCCAGATAATGTAGTGGGGGCTTAGCTAAACAAAAGAGATTGTGTGATGAAGACTTTATGTTGAATCTCTTCCATCTGTCAGGCAGTATGTACCCTAAACTCTGGTAGTGTGACTCTAGTAGCTTGTTCTCCCATTAGTATGGAAAGTGACAAGTGACGTGTTTCTTCACCACTGCGGACCGTACACGTTTCAGTACTGCACATTTTCAGTAGCATTTCAGTAGAGGCAATAATAAAGCTGTGGAGAAACCCATTCTGTCTTCTGCTGGGATCTGTAGGATTCTGTAACCTGTGCCATCCAGTGCCTACCTTAACTGGAAGGATGATGCAACTGTTGTTACTGCTACTTCCTCAACTGACGCTTCAAGTAATAATAATCTTAAAATAATGATCTATTGTTTATATTTCCCAACAATTCAGTCATATAATAACTATTGGTTTAAATGAGTCCTGTGTATAATTTTAATAAGGAAACTCTTCACATCAGTATGGTTTGCTTTCAGTAATTCTATAGTTTTGATCTACAAGTCAGTAGAATTGTTTTAAAATTGTGACATTTAATGTCCTGTATTTATCAGACTAGTTGCAGGCTGCTTGTAATGCTACTGTTCAGTTTTCATTTTTACTTTAGCAGTAAATGTATTCTGTCATGTTTTCACAGAAAACAATCTGCCATCAGCAAATTTAGTCTCTCTTGTGTTTGTTGTCTTTTAAAAATAGGTGGTGATTCCTGTCAGGAGATTCCCTTAAGTCAGTTATCCCCATCTGCTCCTCCAGCAAGTGGTACTAGTACAATAAAGACGCTGAATTGTCCTAGTGCTCCTGAATACCAAAATCTAGCAGGTGACCCTGTGAGACGGCTTGCTTCAAAGGTGAGTTCCACTTACTAATAGATTTTCAGTATGTTAGAAGGACTCTACCTGTGGCAGACTGTCTGCTTGGCAAAGTCACGTGGGCATACTATTGGTCAGTGGTGAGAGAACAGGCAGTAACCTTGGGTGCTTCCAAAAGATGTGTGCATTTCATGAATGGTGAAATCAGCTACTGGCCTTTTCTGCCGTTCAAGCTGTTGTTTGAATTCTGCTTGCTCTTAGAAAGAGTTAACATTAAAAATTTCAATTCTGTTTTATTGTGCGTATGGGAGAGTAGGATCCTTTACTTTCAAAAAGGAATATGTGTTCTCTACAGGTAGATGCTCAGCATACCTTCCAAAGGCAAAATTCGGGGGGGAAAAAAGATGATAAAATGTTTGGCTTGTGTATAATCTGTCTATATTCTATGGTACAGGTTGAGTCTGAGTGTAGTCTTCCTATTTTCCATGCTCTGAGAGTCTAAAATAAGCAAAAGTTATTTTTGCATAAGGTTATTATGATAATTGTGGGTTTTTTTGCCTAATTATTAAAAACTGTTGATATCTGAATTGCATGCTTTATGCCAATAGTTGTGAGAAAAACATGTTATTGTTGCAATTTTTAAGGCGATGCTTATTATTTGGAAATGATATTATGAAAGCACTGGAGTGCAGACTGTTTACTGTGAACACCGTATTTTCCTTGGGGTTTGGTTCTTTTCAAAAAAATATGGCCTATGTTACATTTTAATTAACACACACATTTGTGAAAAGCAGAATAAAGCCAGTTGTCCTCTTACCCTGTTTGCTACATGAGTATGCCTTTAATAGCTGCCTGTCATTTACTTTTGCCCTAATGATGATCAAGTGATTCCTTGGGTCACTATGGTGTGTGACCCAGTGCTGTTAAATTATAGTTAATAGGTCGCTTAGTCAGCCTCAAGTTATTCTCCTTACAGTATTTTGCTGTTTACTGACTGTATCCAAATCACATGAACTCAAATTACTATGTTTTCCTGCCAGAATCCGGCATTTTTGGTTTCACTTCCTCTTTGCGTGCACTGCAAGGTCAAAATCCATTCCATTACCTTCTTTTCTGATTTTTGACAGAGGCCATCTGAGACCAGTTGTGGAGTTGGATAATTATTCTAACCCTAAAAAGTATTTTGTAGCTGAAAGAGAATTCTCTTTTACAATAATCAGATTAACTAGTAATCAGTGTGTGTATTGAAGGGGTAACACTTTCTTTGTTAAATTCTGCAGGTTGTTGCTTATCACTACTGTCAAGCTGACAACACATACACATGTCTTGTACCAGAATTTGTCCACAGTGTTGCAGCTTTACTTTGTCGTTCAAATCAACTAACAGCCTACAGAGATCTTCTAATAAAAGAGCCTCACTTACAAAGCATGCTTAGCCTGAGATCATGTGTCCAAGATCCAGCAGCAGCTTTTAAAAGGGGAGTGTTGGAACCACTTTCAAACCTCAGGAAAGGTAGGTTAAGCAGGAAGTGACTTGGAAACTGAATCTCAACTGCAGAAAAAGTGGGGGGAAAAAAAATTAAGAATATGTATTTTGATGCCCTAAGAGAAATAAGTGAAGCAAAACACTCCTGGAGAAAGGGATGTATTGGTAATGGTGGTAGTTGTAACAATAATGGGTAGCTTTTGAACAGTTGTTTGATGTTTTTTTAAATAAAATTCTATGAAACTTTAATATTAAAGATCATGGAAACTTTTTTTTCCCCCCAGAAAACTCAAGGATACCTTTGTACCCTGAAGTTAAGGTTGGCACATTTGCATTAAAGGATTTTGTTTTCAGATGCTTTTGAATTTTGTCACACTTCTTTGTTTTGTAATTTTCTGCGCCTAAACGCCTGCTGAGTGGATGTGGTTTTTGCTTGCTTTTAAAACTGATATGGCAGTTTTCGAAAAAAGTGTGTAACAACATGATTTTTGTATTAAAAAAAACATCTAGCAAACTCCTTGAGAACAGCAAGCTTCGGAGTATGTGCCGGCTTGAGCAGGTACTTGTTATATGGCAAGATGGGGAGATTTGCCAATGTGTGAACAGAGCATGTGTTATTCTCATGAAAACTGCTTTGCAGTTCTTGAATTTTGTTGACAGTCAACAAAATTCCTGTGAAATCCATTGGCAAATCTTATGTTTACCCCCGGGATTTTCATCCTTATCAAGTGCTCAAAATGAACATTACAAGTTTCTTATGCTGTTGCAAAATAACCTTGTCAGAACTGGAAGTGTAAACCAACGCCTTATGATTTTTGCAAATTGTAATTTATTTTTTTTTTGTTTGGTAAGTCAAAGGATAAGTTTTTAAGTAAATAGCTAATAATTAAAAGCAATGTTAACTAATAGCTTAAATAACCTACATATGTTTTCTTCCCGTATATGTGCATCTCTTATGTTAACAGCCTTGTTTAATCTTTTAACTCTTAATTTTAAATCAGTTTTGTAATATATCCATAGTAATAGTGCAGTAAAAAACAATATAGTAGGT
>JAOEHX010028057.1:1463-14849 GCA_025448015.1 Bolborhynchus lineola | reverse complement strand
GAAACCATGTATTTAGGGTCTGTAACTGAAAGATAGGGAAGTCCTACACTGGGATGCCAGGGAAATACACGAGCAAAGACAAAAAAAAAAAAAAAAACCAACAAAAGTAGAATACCTTTTCCATCACTCCCAAAGTAGAATACCTTTTCCATCACTCCCAAACATTAAATGTGTTTAACATCCTACCTTTTACCCATCTGCGAGTTGCCAGTAGAGTCCCCGCTACTACAGGGACAACACCCAGAACCTTTACTGACCACTGGGGGAATGTTGAGCTAGCAGCCTCCCCGCCCCTCCTGCGGGGCTGCTCGAGGTGCCAGGAGGGCTCGCGAAGCTTCGAGGGCGGACGGGGGTAGGTGGCGGCTCGCGGTTGTGTACCGCAGCGATCCCACAGTGCCGAGGAGGCTGTTGAGGTACCGCTGTTCCTGTATTATCCTGCGGCACCGGCAGCGGGCGCCAGCTTCTGCCCCCACTCCACCGCATCCCCGGCAGCGTCGGTAACCCCCCACAGGGCGCTGGGGGCGTGCTCCCCATGAGAGCATGCGTTCCTGAGAAGCTGACGGGTTTAGCGTTCATGTCTCAAACATCTAAGCATTGCCCCTGTATGTGTATTTTTTAAGTCCTCGTCGTATGAGGGCTTAAACGCCACTGTGGAAGACGCCGGGAGAGGCAGGTCTATAGCCTTTGCATGTGTAAAAGATACTGTGCAGACCAAAGAAATAAAGCATTTTCCGTGGTCCTTATACATGGAATAAGTGTCACTAAGTATAAATGGCAGCAGAATGGATTTGGATTAGCCATTAGCAAAAGCTTTCTGGCAGCAAGACAAACACCTTGCAGTAGTTACAAATTTGAAGTGTGGGGCAGCCAGTCAGACATACTGCCCAACCTGGGCCCTTCCAGTTTGAGTTTTTTCCAGAGTTTTTTATGTGCCTGTAGGATTGTGTCAGCTATGCCAATTTTAGCAGGAATTAATATTAAAGAATTAAAATACTGTGGCTTTGTATAAAGTTTTGGACCTATGTTTTGAGAGAGTGAAGCAAGACACACTCCTGAACAAAAAAAGATAGTTTTCATACTGGTTAAATACTCCAGTGAGAAAGAATTAGGGATGAATTTAAATAAAATTTTGGTGAGATTAATTCTGAAGCAGTTTGGACTACACTTGAACTACTTAGAAATAATTTCTCATATATACCAATATTCCCTCTGAATGGCTCAGCTGACACTTGTAGAAATAGCTATTAGCTCAATATAAATAGCACCAATTTTTGCATTTTACGCAATGCTCTGCATTCCAGCTTCTAGAAATTTCCTACATTTTCTGGATGGCTATCTTTGTTTTCACATATTTTTAATCTGCCTAGTCTTTGAAACCTATTATAGCAATATCTTTAAATAGAGGCAGCATAGAAGCAAAATGGGATTTTAAAAGGGGAAAATTATTCAAGCCATTTGGAGAGTTACCTGAGGGTTTTGTCTTTTAAATAAAAATATTTTGATGCTAGATAACCTACTTCTAAAAGCTCCAGTGTGTAAGCTCCAACAGAATTTCCTTCTTTCTAAACTTAGTGTGCTCTATTAAAAGTACAGTTTTGTGCTGTGGTGTATGCTACAGTATCCATACATATCAGGAAGTGGTGACAAGATACAGAGGGACAGCAAGACTATTAAATATCCATCATGCCACTCCGTATCAAGCTTAATGCAATCAGGAACACATGACTACATCAACTTATCTCCTTTGATCAAATGTGATTAAGTAAGTCATTAATTTTCAAGACAAATAAAAAATTCAAGATCATTTTATTATAAATGTAAATGCCTGTCTTCTTAAATGATTTTTCTAAAGGAATCCCTTTTAATACAGAACTTTGTATACTTCAGAGAACAGTTGTTTTAACATTGGTTTTAATTTTAATGAAACATTATGTATTTGTATGCATGTCTTCTTCCCTTTTTTCTCACACTGCTCATGTTGTCAAGCAAAATTTGTGCATCAGCTTGATCAAGATAATTTCATTATACCATTGTTACCATTATGACTTGGGCAATTAGTAGTTTATAAGAATAAATTTATAGCAATCAGTGATTGAGGCACATTTGCAGTAGTCAGGGTGTAATAAAGCCCAATCAATTTCTTTCATTTAATATGTAGGCTGTGACCCTAGTTTTGATGAGAACTCTTAGCTATTTCATCTTTAAATAAAAAAGAATGTCTGCAAGCAATTACAGTGGTGTGTTAATTGGATATTCCTTTTTATCTTTTATACTACAGAATGCATTGCTAACGAAATCCTTGTTTTCTCTCTCATTCTCTTTCTCTCTCCCTCTCTGTAATGAACTGATATTGACTTGGTGTATTTTGCTAAGACAATGGGCCAGATTTTGATTTTCAGTAGCATTGGTGTAAATCTGGAGTGACTTCTCAAAATTAAATAGAATTACTCAGATTTCTATATACACAACTGAAATCAAAGCCCACTCTCCTTTTTCCAGTTTTTGTTGCCAATAACAGAGGACCTGATTCGGAGCTGAGTGCTACTTCAAGCTATGATCAGTCATTTTTTCATATATGAACTGAAGTATCAACTGGCATGCAGTATTCAAGTGGATGATTCCTAAGCATTGCTTAAAGCATTGGTACAGTTCAGTCTTTGCCTAAGGTACTTTATTGAATTAAAACCATGCTGATTTAAGGTGTAGGATGATAGGTGAAAGTAGTACACACTACATGAAGAAATGAGACTCCATGCCACAATTAATCGGTATTACATAGGCCACATGGTACATTTTCATGTTCCATGAAATCACTCATTGACCTAAATAGGTCCATCTTTCGGGTAACATGTTCCTACTCAGGACTAATAGGGACATAAGAGTTCAGATAAAAAGGTTTTGTGTCTGGGGTAGATATACATTGTAAAATTTTAGCCAAAAATTTTCACGATATTCATTTTCCCTGCAGCAGATTTAGAACACAAGGCAAAAATTCAGCATTTCCTTGGTTTTGTCCCAGTATTTTGAAGATTTCTCCATCATGCCATAAAGAAAATGGCAAATATTCTTTTAAAATCACTTCTGGGATTTAACCTCTGTAATTTGGAACTGTGTTCTGTAGTAGAATTCTGGACTAATTTAAAAAACCCTATGCTTTATCAGGGGTATAAATTACCCTGGAAATGTCTTTATTTTCTGTTTTGTGTCAATAATTATGCAAGTAATATGTTTTACAAACAGCAAAAATGTTGCCGTTCTTCAGTGTCAACTTTTATCTCCTGTGTCTTAAATTCAGGAAGAATTGAGTAAAATTTCTCATTTATACCATAAAGCTAGAAGACCTTCAAAACAATCAGTTGTGGCACTATCTGACAAAAGGAAAATACTGCTGGTGACCCCAGGTATCATGCAAACAACATGTAGTTCTTATTTAAGTGTCTCCTGATCTATTCACATGCTTTATTCTAGTTCTGTGATTTATCAGTGAGCGTGATAGTTTATTTCCTGCAGGCTTTATTTCCAGCAAAAGTGCAATAAACATTTTACTTGATGTTTTGGGGCCTGGGGGGTAGAATCTTGAAATCTTTAGTCCTTACTCAAGCAAAACTCCCACTGAAATTAATAGGAATCTTATTTGCACATAAACTCAGTGAAGACTGAAGGGTTATAATCTGCTTTTGTAGATCAGAAGACTTAGCCCCCCAAAAGCATACTTGAATTTATTATGGGGGAAAAGATTACTAAAACACAGAAATAAATAAAGAGATACTCAAAACCTCAAGGCAAATCATAAAAATAATCTGGCTCAGACAAATGAAGGGCAAACAAAAAATCAGCCATCAGGGAGGGTATGGTTTTTGTTCAGCAGTTCGTCATATTTTAGTGAGAAAAATTTAAGAGAGTCAACAATGCATGTACATATGTATACATGTATGCATATATGCACGCACATACATATAGCCTAAAACAAAGTACTAGTATGAAACAAGAAACTGAAGTTTAACACTGTGGCTGAGATGACCAAACTTTTTCCTTTTGGATGGCTTAATGTTAGAACTACCTTCTGGTTATTTTAAGGAAAATATTGGGAAAAGAAAAATACAGAAAAGAAAATATACATTCCTCTTTGTATGCTATAACTTGGAAATCAGCTGTTCTGAGTTTAGAAACAACCAATATTAGAATTTCTAATGCTTCAAGATAACCTGTGTAGAAATCCACTTACATAGCTATAAATACTTCAGAAGAATACCAAAGCAGTTGCTTGTGTCTGATGGTTGGACATACTATGATGAACAATGTTCAGTATATTCAGAAGGTGTGCTGACTTTGCATGTTTTTTGATAACACATTCTGTTACATGGTAATATTGAAAAGATTTGAAAAGAAAAATATTAGTCTTTCTTTTTCTCCCTGTGGGTAGAATATTGCAATTTAGTCATACCACTTTCCATGACATGTAAAAAATAATCTTCATTATGACAACAACTTTACATCACATATATAAAAAACTGCAACTATTGGCTTTGAAAAGAAAATGAAAATATTTTCAGTTTTCTTAAGATGTGGGTTATTTTTACAGAAGCTGCATAGGATAGTATGAGGCTTTGTTATATCAGAATTTTGCATTAGCATACACATTTGGAGATGTGCTTAAAATGAAGTTTAAATAATATCTTCTGTTGGTGTTATCCAGTTGCCAGAGTTTATTGATTTGAATGATACTTGTTTGTGAGACTGGGGGCAAAACCAGTCTTCTTGTTGTCACAGTTGTTTTGTGCAGCTGTTGATGTGATGAAACAATTTCATTTGTGGAATACTGTAAAGTAGCAGCTGCCTAATGGAAATGAAATACTTTAAGAAATTGCATGCATAAAAGCTTCTAGGTGTTTAAACCTCTGGTCAAATGAGATAATTTATAATGTTAACAAACTTAATTCCAGAACAAGTTGTACCACAATTGGACCTGTCACTATACTACAAGCAACTGTCCCTCATGATTCATTATGACCCACCCTGCTTGACATGTGGACTGACTGCAAACAGAGTATGGAGAGTGAGCTGGGAGAGGGGAGATAACAGAGATAAATCTAAATTCATTCTGGAAGCAGTCACACTCAATGACATATTCACTGACTTCTTCAACAGCTCATTTGATAATGTTCCTTCTGCACTATTCATTTTTCTGAAAGATGAAAGCTGGCTGAAGATCTCATCTGCTCACTGATGCAGGGAGAAGATTTGAAATTAGCACAAAAATAAAAAAAGGAGGGGTGGGGTGGGGTGGAAAGCAAGCACTTTCTGATTAACAGTATCTTGGTCCTGACAGGGAAGGCTAAACACCCTGCCTTTTCAGGTCACCCTTAATTAGATATGCATTATAATTCTACAATATGTCAATGGGCTGGTTCGCTCTGGCAGAATTGTGCTTGGAGAAGGGGGAATACATTAATCACAATAATTAATTGCTTGAAGAATGGAAACATTGTTTTCTGTCTGAG
This sequence comes from Bolborhynchus lineola, assembly GCA_025448015.1. Lineage (NCBI taxonomy): Eukaryota > Metazoa > Chordata > Aves > Psittaciformes > Psittacidae > Bolborhynchus > Bolborhynchus lineola. Next base: position 9,348 of record JAOEHX010028057.1, on the reverse strand, counting down.
CTTGTAACATGATACATATTTGTATAAATTTTTTATTACTGTTCTACAAAAGGCTCAATCTAGGAGGTTAATAACATGATTGTAAGAAGGGTATAAAAAGGCTCAGTAATTCTTGGCCTATTATAAATTCCTGTATTGAGTTTCCTTTTTGTTAAAGTGAGGAGGTAAGGGGTGGACGAGACAATGCTAATCGCATTAGCCAGCCAGAATGTTGCATAGTTCATTACCGGAAATGAGAATTAGAACACCAGCTAACTGCTTTTCTCCACTGGTACTGAAAATATACTACACTTGCTTCTGCTGATTTTCCTGACTTGTTAATTATCCAGAAAAATCTGGGTCAGTATTTTATGACCAGATTAGTTACTAACAAGAGATTACAACTGGCTTGCCAAAAGGAAATTAAGAAGTATCACATAATGTGGGGTAAAAATAAAAATGTGATACTCACAAGTTATTTGGGGGATTTGCTTTTAGCAAAAGCTTTAGAAGAATGTTTTCCATTAAATATCCTTGGCTTTTGTACAAAGAATCTAAAATGCCTATTAACATTTCAGAATTGTCAAGAAAGTTTACCAATTCAGAAAAGTTCCTGGTAGTCCACCTTTTCAGGAACACTAACAGCCACGATACGTCTGTCTGTAATCATACAAACACTGCATCAGCACTTTTGTATCTGCTCTTTGGATGGAGACGCAGAAACAAGACTTCTGTGACACATCCCTTCACTCTTTACATGTTCTTCATTGAAAATCTGTGTGTGAGAACATTTTTGTGCACATATGTCCATATCAACATTAGGAAAAAAAAAAAGACAAAAGTGGCAGAGTCACAGAGAGCTGCATACTTACTGACACACAGTGCCTAACTCTTGGATTAGTTAAATACTTATTTGCTTATTCAGCACTTTGCACTCTAGGCCACCATTCAGCTTTTATCTTCGCCTTCCCTTACTGTTCATATAACTGATCTGTTTTCCCTGATCAAATCAACAATCTTTTCTGAATAATCAATCCTCTCTCCATCCAGTAAACATTTTTATTTTGCAAATTCATAATTTCTCTTATCCAACACCCACTTTTCTCACATCCATAAAAGATGGGAAAGGAAAGGAGATGAGAGGGGTGCATGAAGGGAATTCAGAGAATCATATACCTACCTGTATATGGTAAACCTGCTTCTTACTTCAATCAGAAGAGAGTTTAAAATAAAAACAACTGCAATTATATTCATAAATCTCTGACATTTTCTGAATATACTAGAGCAATTTAAAAGAACAAAAAAACCCTTGCAAATATTGCAGGTATGTTTTAACAGGCTTCCAATACACTTGTCACTAATTCAGCTATCTGCATTTGTGCTCTTTTTCATCCTAGGCAGTTTTTTGTTGGCTTTTTTGTTGGTTTGTTTTTTTTTTTCTCTGAAATGATGACAGAAAATTACGTAGCATAAAATCTTCAAGCCTAGTACTATTCCTTTATCTGAAATACAAAGATCTAATAAATAGCCCACAGAATAGATACAGTTAAAGACAGAAAGAAGCCAGTACATTCAATCTTCAGATGGAAGGAGTAAATATTTATGTAAAAAGTGTAACTTTTTGTGAAGCTTATATAAGAATACTAAAAAAACCCCAGAAAATGATCCATAAAATTCCACCCCTCCAGAAAGATATATATTTCTGTACACAATGAATAAGAAATTAAGTACTTCTCTATCCAAAACAATAACAAAATAATGTTTTAATTATATTCCAGGTAAGTCCAAAATAAAATAGACATTCTAATAAAATGGAATATGGTTTTGGTTTTCTCCTCAAAACAGATAGCAATGGCATGCAGGATGAGAATAGACTGTTATTCAGCAATGGTTCTGTGCAAGATATAAACTGAATAGTGACAGTGACAGTCATTTATGTCTTTTTTACTAATATAACATGTTTCCAGTCATACTAAATAATATTTTCTTTTAATAAATTTAGTGGTTTTATTTCTGTGCTGTCTACCACCTTACACTGTCTCATTTTATAAATGGAAAATGAACCTTAAACATTGTCAAATAAATTGCTACCATTATGTATTCATCTTTATGGCTATAAAGAAGTTGCAATATGGTGGAGATTCAGATTCAGCAGTTGGAAGGTACTTTAGAAGTAGTGACATACTCCATAGGGAATCACTATGAATATTTTTTAATACATGATTGTGAAACTGAATCTGCATTAGTTTGGTTTCCTATGTGTTGCCTGGAAGACTCTGAAAGGGGAAGTTTTTCTGATCTAAAGGAACCGCAAAACATCCAGACAAAAAGTTCTATTGCAGTGATTTCATTTTGGAAAGAAAAGCTATGTAAAACCAAAGAAATTTGTTAAAAGGATATCTCTTTATTAAAAGGAGCAGGAGCAGTGAAAAGGACAAAAATTTAATGATGTCAGGGAGACTATTTAGGCAACATTAGCATAGAGGATTAAGGGAAAAAAGGAATTTCATCAAAGTTTAACATCCACAGAAATTCATAGAATGACCAAATAGAGGAAAAGGGGAAACAATGCATGTAAGCTACTGGAATTGTTAACAGAATTATTATGAACAAACCTCAATCAAAATATTAAAGATCCTTTAGGAGTTATACATGAGAAGTATATTAAGAACAGTTAAGGAACTTCAGGCTGGAGCAGAATTGTTTGCTACATGCACCATAATGCAAAAGGAAGGAGATGAAGAGATTGCCCTAAAGGAGCCTTTTGTATGAGGAACTGATCAGAGGATTTGCCTGGAACTGAAGACCCAGTATAAAAGATAGTAGGAAAACATCATGAAATTGACAAAAAAACATCATGGAATTTGAAGTAGCAAATTGTCCTGAACAGACAGCATTCATCCAAGAGTTCTAAGGAAATAAAAGTATGAATTTCATATATTTTGATGGTTAACATAAATCAGGTTAGATAACAAAGAAATAAAAGGTAATAAATATGAAACAAAATCTCTATATGAGATCCAGGATGTTTTAGGGAGATATAGAGAGTAAATCTGATTTCTCCAACAGACATACTGGTGGAAATACAATAAAGAGTAGAATAGGAAGACAGATAAGTGAATTTTAAAGTGGGCAACAGTTAAGATATTTTTGTAAATCAAAGTCAAGTCTCACAAATATATTAGCTTTTTAAGGAGTCAGTGGGGGGGTTGATAGGAGTAATCCAGTTGATATATACTATACACCTGAATGTCTTACAACCTTAGGGCAAAGATCTTCACCAAAGGCTGTTTCTTAATAGGAAAGCATTAAAAATAAGTGGAAAGTAGGTATCTATGTATCTATAAATTTCAGAGAATGTGAAAAACAGGGCTCAATAGCCAGTTTTCAAAATGTGTAAGAGTTACTAGTGGAATCCTGTAGGGAGATATGATTCTGTATGTATTCATGGAAAATCTGGAAAGTTGCTGATAAGCTAGGTATTTTGTAATAGTAAAAAATATTCATAATAACAAAAAGAAGAATGAAGAAAGTAATAGCAAAGAATTGCACAAATATCTCACAATATGGATCGACAGCATGATAAACTGCTTGATAGAATTCCATTTGATAAATTCAAAGTGATACATACAGAGAGGAAAAAAGCCCAAAACCTAACTACGCCTACCCTGTGATGGATGCTAATTTAGCTATAACCAGTCAGGAAAGATATCTTGAAGACATTGCAGATCTTGCAATGATAATTTTATGAAAATGTCAGCTCTGCTCAGCAGCAGATAAAAAGACAAATAGAACATTAGGAATTATTTGAAAAGCATTTAGAGCTTAGGACAGAAAAACTTACTGCTATTAACGAAATCCATGGCATTTATACAATTCTGGTCACCTCCTCTCAAGAATGATAGAGTATAACTAAAGATGTAAGAAGGGTAAGAGGATGATCACAGATCAAAAAATTATTTCCATTTGAAAAGAAAGTAAATGCACTAACTTGCAAGGAAATGGCTAAGAGGGAATACTGTAGAGATACGTGCTAGTGTGAGTGATATACAGAGGGAATTGGAAATCATCACTCAGTGTAAGAAATTAGAACTATCCCATGGAATTTTCAGCTGCAAATTTTAAACAAACATAACTTAGCACTTTTATACATATTACATGTAATTAAACTGTGAAACTCATCACCAAAGGATATTATGGAATTGGAAAGTATAAATGGTTTTGAAAAGCTACTAGGCAAATTCATGAAAAAGGCATTTATTAAAGAGTATTAAACAAAAAGATACAGCTGTAATATGGAGCTCCACTGAAGATTACCAGAACTTGGGAGTGATAAAGTAGGGAGTTATCACTGTGCACTTCCTCTGTCCTTACAGCATTTCATTAAAGTGCCTGCTACATGGAACCACAAAGGTCAGAATTATTGGACTTGCTTAATCTGAAGCAGTACAATCATTTATAACAGGTGCCTTTGCCTGAAGCTCTTCCCTGCTTTGCACATGAATAATGCCAAACTCAAACATTCTCCAAAGGAATGGAGAGGGTGGAAGAAAAGTAAAACTTCATACAACCTCTTATTCGATGATACATAAACCTTCTGGAGCCATGACTATTCACCAGAAATGTAATTTACAAGACTGAAGCGTTATCTTAGACATGTTATAAAAGGCCAGGGACTAATAACCAGTTATAAAACTTCATACCTCATCTTTGCTGGTGTTGGTAAGTTCTTGACACAATATTTGGGGATAATATTGCCACATTATGTCCTAAATGTGTATTCTGGCAAGCATATAGATGATGAAGCATGAAAACAAATACAGTAGTCATAATCTAAAATTTCCATATTATATTCAGATTCTGCACTAGAAAACCATTTCTAGTGATTCTGGAATGATACTTTACCTGCAAATATCTTTTGACATACTCAGTTATCAGATTCATAGACAAAGAGAACTTGGGAAAAAGGAGGGAGAGCAAAGACAATAGTTACAATAAAACTGTTTTACTTCATATAATTTTACTTAAACACTCTTAATATAATCTATAATTTAAGCCATAGCCTTTAAAATGGAATTAAAACTCATTCTCGCCTCTTCTACCATGAATTCCCATGAAAGAAATAAAATAAATTGACCAAACACTGGAAGATACCATCAAATCACCATCAAATGTGTAAAACCTTTCTCTCATGCCTCAGATACATGCAGCATGTCCTGTTCACTGACTGGAATGCTTATTTCCATACATATACTAATATGCATTAAACAAGCACTACAGAAGTCCCTGGTCTGTAAAAGAGGCAGACAAGCTTTGGGGCTTGTTCCACAAGGTGTTGGACTCTAGTTTTATTAGCTGCAAGCGATGTGTAAAAAATTCAAATAAAGAGTCAGTCAAGCTTCATATTTGGCTTGGTCATACATTTTTGCCACAAATCATAGCAGGAACTCAGACTAACAAAGAAGTATATGTCTTCATTCTTTTCTGAATGATAAGCTGTTCGCATAAAATGTCTACAAGGTAAGTAGAAAGTCTGTAATAAACTAAATAGAGAAAAAAGTATCAGTGCTGGAAACTCATGTTGCTTTCTTGACACTGTGCAACCCAACAAACTGCCTTGCTCCTAAAACAGAGGTTTAAGACTACAGAAAAGCTGTTGAGTTTAAAAATAAACATGAAATTTCCCTTGACCTGCTGGCAATGCTCTCGCAGGCTCATGAATTTGCCGTCCATCAGGACCCCTCAGACCCTTTTCCATAGAGCTTGTTCTGAATTGAAAAAAGTAAATAAAGTTATCCTTTAAATAGTTATTAGCTAATTGTTATTCTTTATTAATGAAACCTGCAGGAGGTGTGCTATTTCTTAAAATCTTTAAACACTGCAAGGTAATGCTGCTGTAAGATGGTTATAGAGCGGATGCTGCTGAAACTTTCAGAGCAAGCCTGCAGGAAGGACTGCAAAATGCAAAACAAAATTTAGGAGTGTGACTAGAAGCACTCTATGGAGTGCTTACAGGACTTAGGAACCAAACTCCCAATAAAAAGATAACTTCAAAATTGCTACTCCCTACTAAAATAATAACCTTCATAGAGGAGTATCTGCACAAGGCATTTGGCCAAAACATGAAAATCAAAAATACTCTGGAAAGAATTGCTAACTGGTGAACTGTACCCTTTGCCTAACATACCACTCTGCAGTACTGTACAGCTTCTTTTTCAGTTTATGGTAAAATGCTTTGAAAGTTTGCCTTATGTGCTTTAAATAATATTTTCAATATATAGTTTTTTTAAAGTTCTTTCCTGTTCTTCCACCAGGAAGGAGCTTCAGAAGTGCTTTATGCAACTGTGACCATTTCACTCCCTTTAAAAGTAATATAATACTGAAAATAAAAATGTCATTGTTGCATATTAAGAAAATAATTACTGAGCTTCTTCCTGCTAAATTAAAGAGTAGCAACTCTGAGAACATGAGTTTTTTTGTTCTGATTCTGATTTAAGATTTCCTATGCAAAGTGAGTTAGCTCTGCAATACCTTTCAGTTTTCTTGTTTCTGGTCTGAAGATTTTTCTGTTATGCTTCTGTTTCTGGGAGAATAACAGAATATGTTTTATTTAGAATATGCATTTGAATTTTTAACGTTTGTGCACACGTAACAAAAGCAAAACATCCACCAGCTTTAAGTTTAACTATTTGACAGAAAGATCATCATCAATTTGAGTAAACAACAAACATTTTTCATACACAGTATTTCTCATATGTAGCATACCTTGTGCTATCAGTACAGAAATGAACAATATATAAAAATATAGTTTCAATGCAACATAGGCCTTAATTATTACTCACTTTTGGCCAATAGTAAAGGAATTGGCAGCTAATAAATGATACCATACCAGGATGTAGACTGAAGTAGTTCTACAATTTTCTAGTCCTGTCAGTTCAAAACAAACGAATAACTGTTACATGCATTTATTAAGCCGTATAAGAGGCTTAAATAAGCAGGAATGACATGCAAGAATTACTTATTCCATTACAATTTCAGAATTCCAGAAAGAAAAATTAGGTTTTAAAGATCTCATTTCTATAACATCTACTTTCCTATATTTCCATACATTTTACCTTTCTAATCTATGACATACAAGAGAGAAAAAGCCAATTTCCATGTTGCTCAGTGCTCCAGATGCTGCTGCTATGGAAACTACCCTTCATGTGCCAGAAATGAAGACATACTGATGTACAGTTACTGCAATGCAAAGCAGCATTACTTTTTAATTTTTCAATTAAAAGTCTAATATAAATGCCTAAAACATTGCTTCAATGCATTATGCATTCTTCTACTTCTAGAGAACTCTGTAGCACTTTTGACTACTGAATGTTGTAAGGGATTTCCACAGAGCTGTCAGCTCATTGTCTGAGGCATACAAAAGAACATTGTGTAATGGAAATTGGAAAACATAGGAATCTATAATAACCTCCTTGTTTATAAAACTGAAATGATGACATGTATCTAATAACAGCTCTATCTAAAATCTAACTGTATTTGAAGACTAATGTAGCAAATAGTAAATGTCAGTGTTTTGATCACAAACAATATCTTGGCCTAGTGTGAAGTTCAGTAGTAGAGAGAAAGTGACCCCTCTTTCACAAAAATTATGTCTATAACCAGCTTTTGCTTTTCTGGATTCCCTTTCTCCTCTAAGAATCTTAGAATACTTAGGGCTGGAAAGGACCTTAAGATAATAAAGTTCCAACCCCCCTTCCATCAGCACGGACACCTCCCACTAAACCATACCACCCAAGGCTCTGTCCAACCTGGCCTTCAACACTGCCAGCGATGGAGCATTCACAACTTCCCTGGGTAACCCATTCCAGTGCCTCATCACCCTTACAGTAAAGAATTTCTTCCTCAT
>JAOEHX010028054.1:0-10803 GCA_025448015.1 Bolborhynchus lineola | reverse complement strand
GGAGCAACTGCTCTATGGAAGGTGTCCCTGCCTGTGGCAGGGGTTGGAGCTGGAGGAGCTTTGAGGTCCCTTCCAACACAAACCAGCCTGGGATTCTATGTGTACCTGCACATTTATCCAGACTGGTTGAGAGCAAGAGCTCTGCCCGGGCTATTTGCACTCTGAAAAGCGGGACAAGTGTCTACAACAGCAGAAAGGATGTCAACAACATGTACAAAATGTAATTTGTGAGCAGTGGGCAAAATGTGGCGCAAGAGGCCAAGAGAGTAACTTTCTAGTACAATACTTAGCTTTCTCTTCAAAAAAGGGAGCAGCTTTAATAATTCTGTTATGCTGTTGGTGTGACATGAATAGGCAGAGTGTGATGGTGCAGCTTTTCTCTCTCCACACTTTGAATTACAGCAGTAATCCACCACATCACCACTCGTTGCTATGAACACTACTTACTTTCTTTAACCTTAATAGGATTTTCAAAGACTTGAAGCTGTCTGGCAGTCTTCTCCTGAATCCTTTTGGAGATAATCAGGCTGATGTGCTAATCACATTTGTGCTGTTTATACAAATAGTGGGATGAGGTCTGCAAAGTGCTGAGCAGCACTGTTCACCTGCAGCTTGTTCACAAGCAAAGCAGAAAGAAAAGAGGTGGTGGACAGCAGAGTACATGGGGAGATGTCCTGATGCTTTGCATTCAAACCAGAAAATAAGCCTAACCTGAATTATTCAGTGGATTGAAGTTCCTTTGCTGTGGTAGGGGGTGAGCAGGGGAGAGCAGTTGTCTCAGCTAGATCACATCTGTACATAAACACTGCACACTGATCCTTCCTCAGCCCTGTGAGCAGTCTCTGATCTATTGGATTTATGCTGCACATGATTGGGTGTGAAACGAGGAGGAAGTTTATTGCAGAACATTTGGCATGAGCTCAGGGAGTAAATTGATAAAGACGACATGTACATTGTCAAGTTGGGTGTTCTTAATTTATAGAAACCCTGAGAGTCATTACTCAGTTCCACCTGCACAGTTTTCCCTGCCATATCCTCTTGTATTTATGGGAATAAATAAAAAGGAAGAGCTGGTTGAAGAGGAAGGAGCCACTAGCACAGACATGCACACACTTGTACAGAATGGTCAAGTTTCAAGGTCTGACAGTTTTCCTTTAAAGAGATTTCTTACACCAAAACCTAACCAATGTAGAGATGAGCAAAGTGAATTCATTCTCCAGCTTTTTTTTTTTTCATTCCGAGGGTCTCTTGGATGTAACAAATTCCGCGACTGGATGCAAAAGTGGCAGGAAAGAGGCAATACACTTAAAATTTCCTAGAACCATTAGAGGGCCCCACATCCTGCAGTGACCACTCTTGATCTCAGAGGGTGCCTGCTCACAAGTGGGATAAATCTGTTATTTTGACTCCCAGGTGCATTTCAAACTTTAGGAGAATAAAGAGGCTGCGGATCCCTTTCTGCTGTCCTAGTTTGGAGCGGCACAAAGGAACAGGCTCTCATTCTGTGATGTGCTGCAGTGTCCTGCAGCCTCCTTCGCCTGTGCTCTGGGTCTCCCCAGCCTCTGTGGTGCAGTATCTTGGAGTGCTGTCTGGTGAGCTGGAGATGAGGGCTCTGCACAGGCAAGGGAGGATGTCGGGACCAATACACCATGTCTCAACTGCCCGGAGCCTCACTGCAGCAGCAGCTCAAGTCAGAGAAGCTTCAGACACATCAGCTGCCCTTGGTGAGAAGACACTGTCCATGTTAGCTTTGGATGTCGCTGTTAATAAGTACGATTATTCTCTGGCTCGCGTGTCTCTTCCCATTAATCATGGCATAGCACAGCCTGACACCCTGAACATGTTCTCTTTCTGCTTTCCGTCCTGCAGCCTGCTGCATAAATGGCAATTCAAATGTTTCCTTGATAATTTTGTCACACCAAATCTGATCAAATTTATTCAGTGTCATGCACATGCAAACACACACACTCAAAGACTTTTACCCTGAGGCATTCAAGCCAATCTCTGCTCTCTTAGTTGAGGAGACCCAGCAGGAAGTTGTCCAGAGTGCTTGTGCATTAGGTGACCTGTTTTAATCAGTTTCATGGGCTGGCTGAGCTTTGTGGCACAAAAGGAAGACATGGCCTTGAAAAATAGCAGTGTCTAGTCATTTACAGAGAAAAGGTTTGAAGCAGCCTTTGCCATAGCCTTGCATAATGACTGTGACTCTGTGCCTTGATTTGATAAACTTTCCCCATAGGTTTATTTACTGGAGGCTTAATTAATCTGTTTGCCATGTTCTTTCAGAGGGGGTGCACACAGATGGTGTCAAGACAACAGTAAGAGTCACTTCTTAGTGAAAGGGCATCAGCAGCCATTGCTCAAACATGAGATTCCCAGTTCCAGCTCTAAAACATGGATTCCCTGAGGAAATGTGGCAAGTCCTGGGTGGCATTAGCTCACAGACTGAGCAGTGCTGGACTTGTTGATGTGATGCTTTCCTCTAATTCCTTGCCTTTTCAATGGAGTGATTCTCAAAAGCGTTTTTGAGCACAGAGCTGTTCCAGACCTCGAGAGATGAAAGCCAGTGTGAGCCAGCTTCTGGGAAGGATCTATCAGAGTTTGAGCTCCACTGTCAGTGTCTCCTCCTGACATCAAAGCCCATCTATTCTCATTTGCAACGGCCTCCATATTTCAAAGGGTGACTAATTCCACATTCTCTAGTCTCTTGAGACATGTAGTTTGCTTTTAGTCCTTTTGATGGTTTGGTTTCACTTGTGCTGCTACAGAAACAGGTAAAAGCCCTTTGTGCCTGGAGAGTGCTGGCAATGCCCAGCTTCATTCAGCCACTGTCTCACACCTGGAAAGCTGTAAAGTGGCATCAGAAGGAATCAAATATCATGCAGGTAAGTAATAAAACCAGTTTGGCTTCCTATGATATGGAGAACAAAATCCAACTCTTTTTGATGTGCAGAAACAAAGGGAAGACAAAAAGCATTTCCTGCTCAGAAGTGATGTTTTTTCTTCTTTTTGACAGCAGATTTCAGTTTGACATTTCTCTGCAATGTGAGCCCGAGCTCCAGGACTCTGAAAGCCCAGCAGCTGGAGCTGATAGGGGTTTAGCTGAGACCTCACCTTACGCTGCTGTATTCAATCTAGCGTGGCAGCAGCAGTGCTGGAGATAAGCATGGCCCTCCATACTAGAGCCAGTGCACGAGCAAACCAGTGCATTAACAGCTGCTCAGTGTATTGTATCTTTGTTTCCAAAGCATTTTATGTAAAAAATTAAACATCAGCAGCTGTTTCTGGGTGAATATGGAGCAATTCGTCATTTGCTGTAATAGCCCTGAAGGACTAGTAAAACGTTTATCTGCTCCACTCGGTGACATTGCCAGGCTGACACAGATCTGAGCAAGGCAGGGAAGGGAGCATTATAATCAGGAGCTTATTGATTGCCTTAAAAAATTAAATAAGCAGGGTTTATGCTGTGGAAATGTGTCCTTCTTGTTAGCCATTAGATGTGGCTGGCGCAGTTTGAGACTCGTGGTTATGCAGGAGCCTTGGGCTGCACCAAAGCAGGAGGCAGCAGAAAGCTGCAGAGAACATGACTCCAGGAGCAAATCCCAGGGTTCCAGGAGCTGTGGGGAAGGGTGGACAGCAAGCTTTGGTGGTTGGACATGGATGGCATCCCACAGTGCCCTGAAGGAATGTGAGATTTTGTGTCTGTGGGGCCCTGGGGAAGTGGAGGGCACCTTCCCCTTTGCTCCTGGGTTTAGTCTTAGGTGTGGATGACTCTATGGTCTGACCTAGGCAGGGATGATGTAAAGCTGCATGTTCTCACCTCAGCCTGCCCCTACGGGAGCTACGTGCAGCAAAACATTTAAAGTAACTTCACAAGCCTCTGGATTCCCTAAGGAGAGGAAGCTCAATTGTGGCTGTTTCTTGACTGTGGGCTGACCCTGAGCAGCGCCACTGGTTTGGTGGCATGCTGGTCACATTTTCAGTTTGCCTTGTGTCCATGGGGCTGAGGAACTTTTTAGCCTCCAGCAGCTCCTGAATCTGTTTAAGCCGGTATGGAACAAATCTTGCTTTTCTCTCATTGCTGATGTGCTGATAAATGCTAACGTGTCTGTTCTGTCTCTTTGTCTTGTTCTGTCTCCTTTGTGCTATCCATGGGAAATGATGTCCCTTCTTTCCTTTCCTTCCTGCCTTGAGTTCAGAGAATGATGTCTCTTTCAGCACAGAAAGTAGCCCCTGGCTCCTTGATAAAGACTTGGATTAAATAAATCCCTCACACCACTGTTAGTGATGTGACCCCAAGGAGATCTCATGGATACTTCACTCAGCTGCTCCCCAAATGATGTGCACTTGTGTTCTTAGAGGGTCAAAGAGGCAGTTTAGTTCAAAGTTTTAGTTCTGTTACACCTGAACTCCTCCTCATCCACAGAGTCTTTTAAGCACTGGCAAACTGGTAGTTGTGTCAGATCCTGGTAAACCTGTATAGTGTCAGACATCCAGACAATGTAAGTTGTTGTATGTCACTCAAGTCAAAACTAGGAGCTCACAATGTGTTGCATAAGCTTCTTTTTGGAGGCTGATTGTGCATAATCCTTTCTGGAGCCCAGGCCTCCCTCTGTTTCCCATTTTACCTGCTGTCACTTCACAGGGCTAAGCCACTGTTCTTGCAGGCAGTGAGGGGACAAGGTCCAAGGATGATGCTCAGAGCTGGGGAGCAAGAGCTCCCCATGGAGCTCTCAATGTGGAATATATATTTCTGCAGCCACTGGGATCCTCTGAACTGTGTGAAGTTCTCTGGGATGCCTCAGTGAGTCCCTAAAGTGGGCTTTACTTGATCTGGTCAGCTGGCACACAGTAGTGGCAGAGCTCGGATGAGCACAGGCTGTGTGGGTCCAAGGTTTCCAGCCAAGCAAGGGAATGAGAATGTAAAGCCCTGTCTGAAGCCTTCTGTACTCCTGCCCGACAATTGGTGTTTTGGGGAGCTTGGGGTCAGATCAGGTCAGAATCTGACAGCAGTGGCATAGGGAATGACAAAATGGGGTTGTAGCAACATCAAAAGATTGCTGCATCAAAGTGTAGTAATTGCCAGAACAGGCGAGATTTGACATATCTGATAATGTCTTTATGGGATTACCAGTTATCAGAAGGGAAAAAAAAAAAACCAGAATTAGCAAACTCATGTGCAGAAAGTTAGGAAAAGGAACAGAAAAGTTTGGATGTGGCTTGGAGCAGCTTGATCTAGTGGAAAGCATCCCTGCCTGTGACAGCGGTTGGAACTGGAAGAGCCTTAAGGTCCCTTCCAACCCAAATCAGTCTGGGATTCTATGAAATGGCAGCATAGCATTTTGGATCTTGTTCTCAGAAGTAAAGCATCAGTGAGACAAAGGCAGCATTGAAACTGTAATAGAGACATTAGCAGTGCTTCCCAACTGGCAGGAGTTCATGGATTTGTACATGTCTGATGGAAGGATTGTTCATGTACTACCTCTTTTTCCATGAGATGATCCTGACATCAAACCTGGTGTCATCCTAACCCATGTGTGTATTGATCTGAGCAGGTGGATGATGTTTCATGGTTGGAGGACCACCACTCCCCAGGTGCCATTGGAGCACAGGAGATGGCACAGATTTCTCTAAGGAATAAATCCTCTGAAGGAAGCAGCAGACACTTGGTGCACCAAGGCAAAGCATTCAATCCATTTATCAAAGAACATGCAGTTCTCATTTCAAGGCAGGTGAGGCCTTGATGATGACTTCTGACTCCAGAAACTTAATCTACATCCAGAATATTTTTAATCAACTCTCTGCAGTTACCAAAGGCAAAAATCAGCAGATGACTTAGGAACTTGGTGTAAGTTCTTGGATGACACCAAGCTATAGGGCTTTCTTCTGCTGGTGTTCTTCTTACACTCCTCTTGACTGCTCCATCAAGCTGTTCTGTGCAGAGTAACTTACATGAAACTATTGTCAGTCTGATTTTGCAGGGCACAAATCTATTTTGCTCTCAAGCTAAGGGGGAAAACACATGGTGAAAATGGCAATAAGTATTACTTCACTATTGTTTCAGCTGCTTCAGCTGCAATTGCAAGTGCTAAACTTTAACTGTTGTGACTGAGGGGATGGCAGTGAGCACGTAATTGCCGAAATTACAGAAACAAGGTGGCGGGGGGAAAGGAGGACAGGGAAGTATTAAATGATCTCATCCTCCTGAGCCTTAATGGAAATGAATTGAGGCTGCTAGACAGCTCAGGAAGGCAATTACAGGGCAATAATCTGTGACTTTTAGTGAAGCGGTGATGTGGGGCATGCTGAACATGATGGATCCAGCTGCTATTGCCAGTTGATAATAATGCACTGTAAGAAAAGGTGGTTCTGCACATGTTTGTACTTTAGTAACTGCTCATGTAGTAGAGGACCAGCCAAATTCATTTTATTTCCTAGTTTGGGAATTGCCTTGACCCCAGTGACTGCAGCGCTTTGTAGCAGTGTGAGTTTCCCCTCGAGGCAAAGTCCTGGAATGCAGTATTTGCTTTTGTGAAGATCTTGGCCTTCTTTCCAACAGTCCAACTACTGGAAAATTGTGGCTTAGGGAGCAGTTGCTCTCATTGAGAGGTATGTCCCTGGTTGATAGCTGTGCTTGGCTGAAGTCCCTCGTATAGGTCAGAACTAGTTGTTAACAATAAAAAGTATGTGTGCCTGGAAATAAATGCACTTACTAATGGAATCCAAGAGTGAAAGAATTCCTCCCCTCTTAAAACTTAGGTCCTCCTTTCTGCTGGAGGGCTCTGGAGACAGCAGAACAAGCAGTCATAAAAGACTCCTAAAACTGTCCTAACTGAGGTTAGACAAGTTGCCTTGTCAGGATACCCAGTGCAACCGTGAGGGATCACTAATTTGTTTCACACTTAGTTTGTGGGCTTTGTCAAGCTGATTGAGTCTCCAGAATCCTCAGACTGATTTCCAGGCCAAATACATTAGAATAAGCTCAGAGAAATATAATAAGAACAGATGTACCTGGAACAAATGGAATCAAATTCCAAACTCTTGAGATGTGCACGTTGCTAATGATTTGTTAATAAGTCAGTCTGGTGCAGGCTGACATGGAAATACTTTTCCCAAGGTGAGGGTCTTGTGTTTCTGTCTCCTATGGATTACTGATTACTTTAAAAAAGAGACTTCTTCACCTGTAACTGCCTTGAGGTTGAGTGGTAAGGAAAGAAAGAATATGATGGCATGGGAGCATTTCCAGAAGATGCATTGCAGAAAAGTAGACAAAAATCATTCTTTTATTATCCAGAGGTTTATTTATGAGTAGCATTTCATAAATTCTCCATCTCATTCCAGATCTGTGACCTGCTTTATTAAATCCCAGAAATGGAATGTAATAAAGTATCCTTTCCTGGTTTTCTGTAACAGTGCATATGAAGTTAGTTTAGTGCTGGTGAAATCTTGCAGCCAGTCATACCTATAGATTCTGGCCCTCTGTTTATATCTGTGTCACACTGAAAGCTTTTGCTATCTACAGTGTCAGTAGGTCCTGATTCCAACCTGATAGTGAGTCAACAAGGAGAAGGTCTGTCAGTAGTTCATCCAGTCAATAGTCCCACCAAAGGTATCACGCTCCCACCAAAGGTATCACATGTTACTGGCAAGACCTTACAAAATATCCATGCACACAGGAATAATATCATTTGCTAGTGGGATCTTCATTGGTCCATAAGCAGCTCAGATCTATATTTACAGAGAAATACATCAAGTGGTTTAAATAGGACTCTTCTAGACTTTTATTCCCTCAAGGATGGTTAAGAGTGTTTATAAAGGGAGAAAAAAAATAGCATAAGTATGAGGAATGGATGGCTGTTTACAAGGACTAAATATGCAAACCAAACTGAAAGTTGGAAGGATGAAATTCATGTACAAAATAGGCTTCAACTCGGTGTGTTCCTTTGGTGGGGAGGAAGGAAGTAGAGGTGTGGATTATGAGACTGCCATTCCTTTTGTTTTGACATTTCAGAGCACAACTTTGCAACCTCTTCGTTTCGATATTGCAGCCTTTAATAGTCACCTTCATTGTAAAGATTTTTTGAGGTAAAATAACCAGTGGGTAAAATGAAACCAGCTTTCTAAAGGAATACAAGATACTGGCTGGCCAAAAAAGGACTTTGCATTTTTATTTAATCACCCGCAGCTGCATGGAAAATCCACACAGATTTTACATAACTCTCCTTGTTTACTCCTGTGTTTACAGCAAATTGTGAGGTCTGTTGTCCACCCAGCTTGAACAAGAAATTACATTTGAAAATAGCTTTTATTTGGTATTCGTTAACACCTATATTTTTCTTCTGTGTTGCAAGTGTTAAGGTTAAAAAAATTCATCTCTCACATGGATATTCCTGATTCTGTGGAGGTTAGTTTCACATTCAAAGGAAACGGAAAAGAAGTGGATTTCTAAGACACTGATGGAGAAGGATGCCCCAAGAAGACAGCACAAGGCCCAGAATGGGAGAAGAGCCCCTGTCCATGTAGTGGATGTTGATAGAGAGGAGCCTATGCAGAAATGAAACATCAAAAAAGGGAGGTGGAAGCAGGTGAAGAAGTGAAAAGGAAAGGAAAAGCTGGCAGCACAGTGAGGTATCTTGGAAATAAACGACCCCAACTCTGTGTTCAGGCAAGTCAAAATCAGACATCCCCAGAAGTGTGACTCCCCCTACAGCCACAAGGCACCAGAAGAGATGGGGAGGGAAAAAGGAAACCTGCTGGAAGGTAATTTGCAGCCAAATGAAGGCAGCTCAGATAAAGCCTGATGAGGGATTGATGAGGGATGCTCAAGCAAGGGGGAGCACTGTGAAAAAGATGGCAATTGCATCAGCTCAGATTCCCATCTCAATTCCTTCAGATTTGCTTTTCCATTTCCAATCAGCCCCTTGATCCACAGGCTCTGTCATCAGCACCTGCTTCCCTGGAGCATCTGAAAACCTGGAGCCTTTCCCAGAGCCAGGAATCCATTTTACATTGTTTGCAATCTACATTTCAGCGTCATTACTCAGTGGTACAAGAGTGCATGCGTGTGTGTGGAGGGGGGAATAATTGTGCCATTAATGATTGCTATTTTGATTACAGGATGCAATTGTCACTGCAGTTGGAAGCCAATCAATGTGTTGTGAGTGGGAGCCCGCTGCTACTTTCCAATGGTCCTTGATTAAAAAGGAAGCTCTTGGCTATCTTCAAGCAGCAGGAGAGGAAACAGCACGGATGAAGGTGAAGCAAGTGCCAGACTCTCGCTCCCGATGGATCACAGCTCATTTTCACCTGTAGTTTAGGCATGTATTCTGCTTTTTTCTCAACTCCAAGGCTGCCTTCTCCCTTTGCTCCTGACCAGACAGTACCTAGGACAGCCTCTGCTTTTTGGTGACAAAAGCTGAGTGCTGCAGTCTTTGCTCTGGTGTATTTTCCTGCAAATTAAATATATGCTATGCCTTCACAGTCTATCTGCAGTTAATAGATACGATTGCTTTCCTTTCAACACAGCCTTTCTCAATGCAGTTGCAGATAACTGTGTAACTGGAATCAGTTCCAGCAGCTGGAACTGGAATTGTGCTAGCTCAAAACAAGCACAACTTATAGGTACACTATTTTAGTTCTACAGACATGTCTGAAGGCAAAAATATCCAATACTTCTCCGAGATTTTCTGTGGATTTTCAGATAGTGGGAATTTCCTGGCACTGGGTGATGTGAAATCTTTTCCTAAGAAGAAATTAAAAAACTGTGGAGATTATTCTCCTTGGTTTTTTTGCTAAGAGAAAAAAAGGAGAAAAGGAGAAAAGTGAGTAAACCCATCTAAACTTCACTATTTTATCTGATGTAAGTCACTTTACCAGCAATTTGTCAGTGTTGTGGGGATGGGAAGGGTTGGGGACAAATTTGCACTGAAAAGGTCACAAAGTTTTGAACTGTGTCTCTAAGTCTGATAAATTTGATATAAGCCACCTAAAATGTCACCTCAGCTTTAGATGTACTGAATGGTCACAGTCCTTGGTCCAGCAAAGCGGCGCTTGTTGCTGAAAAGCACCTGAAATCAGTGTGTTTTAGCAATTGTGCTAGGTATTTCTGGTACTTTTGTGTGTTTATAGACCGTAACTTGGGTCTGTCTCAAGATACAGGAGATTCATAAGAGAAGAGGAAAGTCACAGGTTCTTCCTTGGGTTTCACTGCATAAACCATCAGCTGATTGATGCTAACAGGTTTCTGTGAGCACTGTGATGTGAGGCTTGCAATCCACATGGACACTGGTTAGGCTTATGGGGATGCAGGGATGAGGCTTGAAACTTTCCTTAGCACTTTCCCCTCTAAGTAGATAGATGGGATGGTATTTTCTGTATTGCAGAAAATACTATAATTTTTAATGTGCATTTGTAGATTAACACTGATATTGTGTGTATACTAATTCCTGGTAGGGGTTTAGCTCTTGCTTCAACCCACCATAAGAATGTCAATTCCCTGGTGGAAAACACATGTCCTCTGATACCTGGAGTGTTCCTGCCTGGCTGGAGAGTTACCTGATTTTGTGGTTTGCCACTGCTAAATGGAAGTGGAGATACATTTGGAATGTAAAGATGTATGTTCCTGCTCTAGTAGTGTTAGTCATTACTATGGAACTGAATCTTGTACCGTGACGTGTTGTCCTGGGTTCAGCAGTAGCAGTCATTTTTCTCCTCCTTAGTAGCTGGCGCAGTGCTGTGGTTTTGACTTTCAGCCTGGGAACAGCACTGATAACACCGATGGTTTCAGTTGCTGCTCAGTAATGT
>JAOEHX010028053.1:11571-28616 GCA_025448015.1 Bolborhynchus lineola | reverse complement strand
TGGAGCATTCACAACTTCCCTGGGCAACCCATTCCAGTGCCTCTCCACCCTCACAGTAAAGAATTTCTTCCTCATATGCAATCTAAACTTCCCCTGTGTAAGTTTGAACCCATTACTCCTTGTCATGGCACAATGAAAGAACAACATGGGTACAAAACTGAATGGGTGAAAAACCTTTGAGACTTCATACAGTGCTTTCTTATCTCCATTGTTTTTCCAGACAAATTCAAACCTGGTCACTCATGTTCTAATCTAGCCATTCATTTCAGTATCACTTAATGGAGAATATATTGATTCAGTTACATCAGGGCAAAGACCTATTTGAACAGTCAGTTTGGCCTGAACCATTTCCCAATTCACCTGCAGAGTGTTAGAAATGGATTTAACTGAGTTCTTTAAGAACACCCACTTAACAAATGCTGTTCTGTGTATTGATCTGGACTGGAAAGATCTCTGCATGTTGCAGACCCTGCTGTAGACATGTTTCTAGTATAAAGACAGCATACCAAGTGCACACAGACCATGACTATACTCTCAGTGAGATCATGATGTTACTTCATCATTACATTAAGTTATATTGATGAAGAAGCAGGCTCAACAAAAAATACTAAACAATCCTGCTTGTCTATTAATCATCTTGCAGGGATATAATGGAAATAAAGGCAAAATAATTTTTAGAAGATTTTAGGTGACAGTAGCTATGCTTCTTCCAATCTCAATTTAACACATGCTTTTTACCAAATGTCTGACTACGACCAATTGGTGATATTGCACCATCTTTGGTAACCATCTTTTGGTAACCATCAGTACATAGAATAATAGAATAGTTAGGGTTGGAAAAGACCTTAATATCATCTAGTTCCAACTCCCCTGCTATGGGAAGGAACGCCTCACCCTAGACCATGTTGCCCAAGGCTCTATTCAGCCTGAACTTGAACACTACCAAGATGGAACATCTACCACTTCTTTTGGCAACCTGTTCCAGTGCCTCACTACCCTCACAGCAGAGAACTTCTTCCTTATATCCAATCTCAACTTCCCCTGTCTAAATTTTAATCGGTTACCCCCTGTCCTATCACTCCAGTCCCTGATGAAGAATCCCTCTCCAGCATCCCCGTTGGCCCCCTTCACATAATTGAAGGCTGCTATGAGGTCTCTACACAGCGTTCTCTTGTCCAGGCTGCTCCGTGTCATTCTTCTATTGAGGACACCAGAACTGCACACATGCTTTTGTGTAGCTGCCTGTATCCTATACAAGTAGCTGCCATAGATTTAACCAAAGTTTTCAAGGTAGGCATACAGAGAAAGTCCAAGTATGATTTATGGTTATCATGAGGGTAAAGGCAATTGACATTCCCTTTAGATGTTGCTTTATGCTATGCAGATACGGCAAAGACAAGCCAGGTGCACCAAGTCTAACACATGCATGAGCCTGGAAGACTGAGCTGAGAAATAGTCAGCCAAGGAGAATCACCTATCAACTTCTGGCCACCAGGGATTCATACGCTCAGATCACAGAGCAACAATTCTTCACAGAGATTCCTTGAGCTGACTACAAATGAGTTGGGACATCCAGTCAGTGTGATGGAGGCCCATACAGAGAGACTAGGTTATTCTGAAGAGCAAGAAAAGCCACAGCAGCATGGTCCATGGCCAAGCCCAGCCAGCCACACTTTGCTCAGCTGCAGTATTACACTGACATGACTATGTCCCTCTAAGCACCAGAGCTACCTTGGACACATCCATAGGGTGTTGCATCATAGACAGTATAGGTGCTCAGAGGGATCCTCAGTGTGACAGACCAAGGACAGAAAAGGGAAGATAGACATGGAGTCACTTGACTGAAGTTACACAACTGGTCAGCCACAGAGCCAGATATTACACCCAGCTCAAGCCCGCTGCCCCCTTGACCACACTGTCAGTCTGCCAGCAGAGAGTTCAATATAGAGTTTAAGCCACTTGCATACATATGGGTGCCAGCACATTGCTCAGGAGAAGGAAGACAACAGCAGACCACCTAAGGATAACATCATACTGTATATCAGATTGGCCCCTGGAGAGGGGCCCAAGACAAGTATGGGGTTTTATCTTCTGCAATGGAATTGTTTTATGTATGCATGCTTAATTCTGAAGAAGACATTTGCTTGCCTAGGAGAGAAAATTATTCTGCAGACTATTTCCAGATAACTAGAAAAATTTACAAGATTTTTTTTTAAAAGACAGACCAAGTACAAGAAAAGCATACAATGAGATTAAAGTGAAATAGCCAAAATAATGAGAAGAAATTTGTCCTCCAATGCAGAGTTTGTCTGCAATTTCTCAGCTATGCTCAGTTAATCTGTATTTTAATAACCTGGTTCTCCTGTGCATTCAGGTCCACCTGGCCCTGCCAGGGAAATTCCTTTCGTACTTCCCCACTGGTAAGGAGATAGCTGAACAGAAACACAGATGAATTTCACTGTTAAGGTAACTATTAAGAAACATGGAAGAGTCTTACCTACAAGACTACATTCTCCCCCTACACCTCAAAAATTGGGACACCTTGGTATCAGAGACTATTTAAAATCACAAAGGACCTCTGGAAATCACCTAGTCCCACCTCCTGCTTGAAGCAGGGCCAATTCAGGGAGTTGGCTCTGGAGCTTGTCAATTCAAGTTCCGAATACGCCCAAGGATATCGATCCCACAACACACACAGGGTCCTTATTCATGGGTTCCACAGTCCTCAAAGATGCTGCTTTGTTTTTTTATCTCATATCTAATAGGAATTTGCCTTTTTGGAATTTGTGTCTATTGCCAGCCCTATCACTGTCCATCTCTGAATCAAGCAGCTTGGTTCTGCAGCCTCCTATTGGTTACTTCTAATGAGTATAGGTGCTCACACAGCAATTTCAATCTAAACTGAACACAAAAGTTGGTCTTCATCTAGGAAATAAGAGTAGTTCCTTACACATCAATATTTTCATTACTTTCAGCAAAGGACAATGCGAAAGAGTTTCTAACCAAAAGTTAGTGGAGTAACTGTGAGTCTTTCCATCATGATCAGCATCTTTGAATTAAATCCAGGAAGTGGACAGATACCATAGTAAGAGGAGGTTTAGAGATGCATGTTCTTAGTGAGTTAAGGCAAACTCAGTCAAAATATGTCCCTGCATGCATTGATCGTGTAGCAGATCACTTTTTAACTCCTATTTGCAAAAGTAACAAGAAGTATCTCACAGAAATAACATTTGATACTCAAAGAACGTAAATTGGGAAGGATATGGTACAATTTTTCATGAGCAATAAATATTTAAGTCATGCTTGAAATGCAAAATTCAGCTTTAATTAGAGAGGTGTCACTAAAGCTCTTCTTATGATTTTACAGGCCACAGAGGAGATCAGATCAAATTCTCAAGTTACGCTGAACAGGGTAGAAAAGGCAAAGAACAGATCACATGCAGGACGATTCAGTTCATCAACCCTCTGCTAATTTGTGTGTTACTATTCTAATCTACCCGATCCAGAAATGACTACTCATTAAGAATAATCCCTTAATGGTACCCTTAATGGTACAGGTTGCAATGCTATTGCATAGAAGGACTTCAAAAGCACTGTTGCCTGGCCTACGTTAGGCCATGGAGCAAATATCTGGGTGGAGCTGGGGTATGCTGAGCAAACTCTGCTAGGCTATTAGATCAAGCAAGATCAAATATGATCAAGTATGATCAGATACCTTTACAGCTAAAAAAGACACACCTGCATTAGCATCAGTAGGCAAATACATCATCCTGCATAGGCATGATGATAAGCTGTCTCTCTGTGATGATACAGTGGATGAACTGGCAGAGCATAACCAAGCAAGTGTAAAACAACCCAGATGGTCCCCCAATGTGCAGAGCCAGAACCCCAGCAAGTGCAGTCAAGGGAAAGATACAGTAATTATACCACAGTACACTCTCTGGATTGTTTTACTGGGATTAGGAAATAATATTTCTTCTTAAAAATAAAGAGCTGGGACCACGGGAGCACAGGCACAGGTATGACATCATTGGTAGCCCCCAGAACACATGTTGGTGGAAGACAAGGTTCTTCTATTTTTCATTTCTTCTGCCACTTAAAGCAATAACTCATCTCTTAACTCTGCCTGAAGACGTGCAATTTTATAGGAACCACAAATCAAGGCCCCGCGTGTTTTAAAGGCTGACTGGATCACTTTTTTTTTCAGTATGACTTCTTCTTTGCTCAAATAGTTTTGCTTTGAAAAGGCAAGTGAGGAGAACTTTCACATTTGCAGCGAAACAGATAGCTAGTTACAGTCAAATAATGAGTGATAATTGTGCTCTTTTTTGTATGTGTTGCAAGAATAGCTGGAGTATAGGGAAAAAAGGAAAAGAAAGCAGAGAAAGGTTCAGTAAGCCATAGAAAACAGGAGAAAAAATATGTTACAGAAAATACAAGTCAGAGGAAATATTTGGACAGCCAGAGAAATGTCATCACGCAGTAATGGCATCAGTCTACAAGTGTTTGCAGCACTGTTATAGCAGTAGGTGTAACAGTGACCCAGTTAGGCCAGATGACGATAGGAAACCATACCTTGGACAGGACCCATTAAAAATAAAGAGATTCGTGTTGCACAGGCATATTCTGGAGTTCTTGAGAAGTCAAGCAGTGAAGTAGGTTCTCCCTGGCTTCTGGCCTCCACGTAACACTGAACAACATGTGATAGGATAGCTGAAACAAAGCTAAGATATACAGAAGGGAAGACTGGAGGAAATAGGGGAAAAAAAAAAAAAACCTTCTGGAAAAACAGAGATTTAGACAAGGCTTTCCTGAGGATCTGCCCACTCATGCAAATCAAGAGGGAGTCAGGTCTTTAAACCACTCAGCTTGCAATAGTGAGACTTGAGCCCCTAAGAATGGCAAGGACCATGACTGGCACCTGAAGCAGAGAAAAGCACCCTGGTAAAGCGGTTAGCAGTCAGCTAGCCAGCACAAACTTTATGGCAGATGGAGAATGCTCAGACACTGCTGACATGATAGGAAATCCAAAATATGCCATAGAGAAAGCCACAGGGAATGCCAAACCAGAGGACGCTGAAACAACACCTGGAGCAGACAGGAGGTGGAAAAGGTCAGGCATCTGCGGAACAGCACAGGGCTTTGGAAAGTGCTTCCCTGTGTAGAGTGTGGACAAGGAGGACAAGAGGTCCACCAAAAGCTGAGCTGCAGCAGGAGCCAAATGCCTGCCAGCCTGAAACACAAGCCATGATACCAGCCCATCTTCTCTGTTGTTGCTGTGAAAAGATATCTGAGTCAAGGAGGTACCAAGAACCATGGTAGTATTCAGACACAGAGCCAACAGGCAAAAGGAGGAGATGAAAAGCCCTGATGAAGCTCACTGAATAAAGACATGAACTATACTGGAGAAAGGACAAGCTTGAGTGGATTGGAAATAAGCATTTCACTATTAACACCTATCAAGACACTACATTAAGACGTGGAATTGTCCACAGGTAAAAACTGGGGAGTGACAGATTAAAATCCTTCCCTTCATGATATGGGCAAACTCCTAATAGCAGCAGTACTACTAGCCTTGTGGTTATGTGCAACATATGGAGTCTAGACAGAATGATGTGGGAGGAGATAAAATTAATTCATTTTGCATATAGGTCCAACCAACAGAATTATGTCCACTACCTTTACTTTGAAGAAGCCATCTACAAGGAGAAGACACTGCAGATCGTTACCATAACAGGAATAAGAAAAACCATTGGGGATGTTTTCTTTCTGTTATTCCTCCTTCTCATCACATGCCTTTGCAGTTACTGTTTGCTCAGTGGCAGAATCCCAGCAAGTACTGTCAGTGATGTAGAACAGGAGGTTTATTTGCACAAAGATTTCTTTGAAAGAAGCTAGACTCCACACTGGAATAGCCTGCCCCATTCTGTGGAGATTGAAGATACGGACTCTGGGGAGATGATAGCCAAAGACAACTTTACTATCATGATAACCTAAACTGTCATTTCAATGAGTGTGCAGACTGGTGAAAAAAGGCATGAGAAAATCTTGCCTGCTCAAAATAATTAGCTAAGGTGCTAACCTGAAGGGTTGCTGTGAGACGATCAGACCTGCTGTTACCTTCAGCTGTAAAACCGGGAAGATTAGAGAGACTGCGAATATGCAACACATTAAAAGGTTGTATGTGCTGGTTAATCAACATCCAAAGTAACTTAAATACTAGAACAGGTTAGGATCTGTGATTTCCTTTAACCGGATTGTTCAAGCCTAGATAAAACGCCTGCAATATAGTGAGAATCAGTGATCAAGTTCATTGATCAATGGCAATGCTGAAAAGCAAAGACCACTGCTTCCAACTCTACTATTTGTGCTGACCCTTGAACAATTTGTTCTTCATGATGCCAACCATCGTCATCATGCCAGACGGTAACAGCTCTGCCTATTTTTCCAGAACCATCTGTGAAGTAAGTAGAGCCCGGAACAGGTGTGCGCTGGCACAAAGGTAGCGGTGCTAGTTCTGTCTCAGGGACAAAGGGAAAAAAATTATGAGGCGGATGATGGATGGTTAACTCCCCTGCATAGTCTGTAAGAGATCTCTGTAACTCCTGACTTATTCACGGCCCACGTAAGGTAATACTTAGTCAAAGGGAGATATATATTCTCAGGATCCCTCCCTGCTAGTTCAATGGCCTGTGAGTGCCCTTTACATATGACATGCGCCAATTGTTCACAAATGGTAACAATAGTTTTAGGTGAGGTAAAAATATCCATTCTGGGATACGTAATGGGTCACCTTTGTTTTCTGGGATCCATTTAGCTAACATACCTTTCAAGTTCTGTGGACCCTGTAATATATACAAAGTGACTGAATGCCGCAAATCCACTCTGTGGGCTTTCCGAATGCTAATTAGTTCAACGATTTTGTTTAAAGCCCCTCTAGCTTCTGGTGTTATCTGTCTGGGTGATAAAAGATCAGTATCACCTTTTAATAACACAAACAACAGAGCCATGGTTTCATTATCAATGCCCAATAACGAGTGTACCAAATTAATGGTTCCTACAAATTTCTGTCCATCATTCAGGGTTTTGATGTTAACATTGAGCTGTATTGCTTGTGGCTGCATGGTTTGCTCCAAAATTTTCCATCCTAGATATTTCCAAGGCAATTGCCTTTGTATTTTTTCAGGAGCAATTACTAAGCCTTCTCTCTCTAAACACATGGTTGCGAATTGAACTATTGGCTCCAGTTGTTGTGGGTCTCGTCCAGCTAAAAGTAGGTCATCCACATAATGATAACAGATTAATTGTGGGAAACGCTGTCATACCTCTAACAGGGCAGCGGCAACATACAATTGACAAATCATAGGGCTATTTTTCATCCCCTGTGGAAGAACGATCCAATGGTACCGCTCTACTGAGGCTTGCTGATTTAAAGACGGTACTGAAAATGCAAATCATGGGGCATCACCCTCATGTAGTGAGATAGTAAATAAGCAATCTTTTAGATTCGTGATAATGATATCCCAATTTTGTGGTAACATTGCAGGTGATAGCATACCAGGTTGCACTGCTCCCATGTTTTGTATAACCACATTTATGGCCCATAAATAGTGTAATAATCGCTATTTTCCAGATTTTTTCCAAATCACAAACGCCGGGGTATTGCATGGGCTTGTGGTGGGAACAATGTGTTTCAATTGTAATTGCTCTTTTACTAATTCTCACAATGCTTCGGCCTTTTCTTGGGATAAGGGCTATTGATCCACCCACACTGGTCATTCTGTTAGCCCTGTGAGCTCCAAAGGCCGAGAGGAATCAGTGACCCCTCCTAAAAAGACTGTATCCCTGCTTTCAGTGTCACCGCCCACATGCTTAACACATCTCTCCTCCACAAATTAAAAGGGCAATTAACAATGTATGGACTAACATTAGCTACCCTTCCCTCTGGATCAATTAACTGTATCACAGCTGCACCTTGTCGAGACAACGACATACTCCTGGTACCAGTCAAGTCTACCTTTGATGAGACAGAATTCCAACTTTATGGCCAAAAATGGGCTCCAATAATGGTGACATCACCACCTGTGTCAATTAGACCCTTAAGTTTAAGTTGTGTAGGTTTGGCCTTATCATCTCGCAAAATGCACTCAAGTGTTAGTCTTTGTTGCTCTACCTTTTGTGTCCAGCAGACAATTGGCTTCCCTGTAGACCCAGACCTATCTATTCCCCTTATTGCCAAGACAGCATTGAAGTCACATGCTTTGAACAAAATCAACTGACAAATACATTCTCCCCCTGGTACGTGCACAGGAGGACAAGGGGTCCAGACCATCACTTGAACTTGGCCACAAAAATCAAAATCAGTAACCCCAGGTAATACAAATAAATCTTGCAGAGTAACACTTGATCTACTAAACAACATGGCACTAAATCCATTTCCCAATGGTCCTTTAAGTGCTAGCGGTACTTTGTGCACAGCTGTATCAGTTATTAAGACGTTGGTGGCTGTGGGGACATCCACTCCGGTGCTGCCTGTGGTGAAGGTTCAGAGACATGCCAGGCTTGTCTCAGGGAGGGGGGAATGTTGCTCAGAGCTGCTTGCATCTGTGCGCGGCTCCAAGTTCCACTCCAATTTCCATTTTCTGAGATCAGCTCCCCTTTTACATTATATTTGGACCAACAATGGTTGGTGTAATGTCACCCTTCCTTGCAATGCAGGCATATACCCGGGGGCCTCCGTTTTGGTTGATGTTGCTCAAAGTGAACAGGTTTCCCGCATATATAACATAATTAATGGTTGGCTTGTAGGGCAGCTGCCAAGGCTCCTGCAAAATGCTCATTTTTATATTCCATAGAACCGTCTCTGTTGTAAGCTTCAATCATATCAAAGAGAGTAGGCTTTTTCAAAGTTTGTAAAATTTTCTTACAATCTGCACTTGTATTTTCTATGGCCAATTTCGGTAACAACGCTTCTTTAGCTGCTTCATTCTCCACTTGCTTATCCACTACAGTGTGCAGGCTGTCAATAAACTCTATGTTTGTCTCTTATGAGGTGAATACATGCCTTTAACATTTTTCCCATATCAGGGACCTTCAGCACAGCTTGAAGGGCTAGGTCCCTAGATTGACGAAAGATTTCTGGGGCCAGCTGCACTTGTAGTTGTGGCATTGCTACTGACTCCTGCTCCATCAGTTGTGGAATACCTGCCCCAAGCAAAGGGTCTCCTATGTTTCGGCCTAAATTTTCAACAGTGGCTGCTTCGCAAGCATCTCACCATAGTGACTTAAACAGCACCTTTTGCGTAGGGGTATATATCAGATCAGATAGAGCCAATGTATCAAATGGAGTCATCAGTTCATCCCTCATCACAGTTTGTAAGAGGCTCCGCGTATAAGGTGATGCTATGCCATATTGCATTACCGTTTTTTGGAGCTCTTTGACCAATTCACAATGCATCGGCTCCCATGTATCAGGTGCTTGAACATGAACAATTACAGGATATGTTACCACCTCCCCTTCTACTGCAGCTTGATGTTGAAGAGGATCCCATCGGGTAGCAGGATCATAGTTTTCCAAGTTGAAAGCCTGCATTGCAGGCAGAACAGAGACAACGTCATGAGTTGTGGCAGTATCTACAGAAGCAGTTGGAGAGGATAACACTGATAGTGCTGAAGGACTAGCCTCTGCAATTGGAGTAGAGGGTGCCTCTGCGATCACGGCAATGGCCAAGTCTGCACAAGGGCTATGGACCTTTTTCAACGCCTCATGTACCAAACGCCAAGTTGTCATAAGTAGCATAACTGTGCTGCCCCCTTTAGAGGCAGCATCCCACATTATATCTTCAGCACTTTCCGATGTTTGCAGTTGAAAAGCTGTAGCTGATTCAGCTTGCAAGCCCTGTCCCTTCAACCAAGTCATTTTCATCATATTTTATCCCTTGCTTGGCTAGGATTCCTAGCAACAAAACAACTATAGTGTTTTCTTCCTTGGTTAGCTGGGAATCCATCGTTCTGACCATTCACCTTACGGTGTTGTGATTCCAGAAGACAGCTCTCTGGTCCACTGTTTGCTTGTTCGGTCAGCTTCTCCACTGTAGCTCTAACTCCGCTCCTTAAGGCCCCTGTTTGAGTGCCGTTTGTAGAGATTGAAGACACGGACTCTGGCGAGGTGATAGCCAAAGACAACTTTACTACCGATTACACAGTTTATATTGGTTATACATGTGTACACATGCATAAGCTCTAAGCATGATTGGTTAACTATGATTGTTCACGCGAACATTATTGCCTTTCTGTTGGATAGCTTACTAACTTGTCACCTTTTCATTGGGTAGCTATTACTCCATTCTATCTTCTTACTTCTTTCTTCTCTTGCCAAATTCCCTTCACACGTACTGCACATACTTTTCTCTTTCTTGCGGTTCCTCTTTATCTTCTCAAGGCAGATTCACCAGACCATCAAGGCCATTCTCCACGCTTTGGTCAATCTCAAAGTCCTCTACACCCACACCATTGCACATGGGGACTAGCATGTTCAGCACATGTTCTTGGCAAACTGAAGTCTGGAAGTTTTGCCACCAAAAGAGTTACTAAGGTATCAGATGTTACCATGCACCAGAGTCAGGAGGACTCAGTGCTTCGATCCATCTCACCCATCTAGATCCCATTGCAACACACCGTGCTTCACAATGTCTTCCTCCCCTCACCACACATCCCATTTCCTGCTTGGTTACACGCTCTGCTCCTGCATCCCTTCTCTGCTAGTTTAGATGAGGAACAGATTAGTTAAAGAAACACACTGAAACAATCTGGCAACTTGTTCACCTAACCCCAGAGACCTGACTAATAACAGAACTAACTGAAAACTCTGAAGACAGACAGACATGTAAGAAAGATCACAGTGTTTCTTACCCAACCTTTCTCCTGGGATCAGAGTATGGTTGTGAAACATATCAGAATTCTGTTTTCTTCCTTCCTTCCCTAAGTTTGTGTCTGAGGGCTAAATTTTTATGGAATGGTGTTGCAAACAAGCCAACCAGGGGCTTCAGGAAATGTCTCTATGCTTTATCCTTCACAAGTGAGTTCAAACATTCTCCAGTTGGTCTTTAGAAAGTACCTGAAGCAAGGGGAGTTAACTCTGATATGGACATGGTTAAAAGCTATGAGAAGCTCCCTAGGCTGGAATGGCATCTACAGGCTTAACATATTTACATTAATCAAGATTCAATCAAAGGCTTATTGGCACTCTCAGTCTGTGTGCCTGCATTACAAATAGCAATAGAGATTTCTGGGAAGGTTTAGTCAAGGCCTTAGCATAACTTGCAGCTACAGTACAGAAATACATAAACCATATAAGGTTACACACTTCATTAAATGTTAGCAATATGCTTAAAACTAAAACTACGGCATGCACTTTATATACAATTTTGATTGTCTATAATCCGTGTCAATACAGCTGTGCTACAGACCTCCTAAATCACTGTTAGCAAGTCCATCTGCTTCAGTGAACTGTGCCTAGTTCTCAAATAATGGCAATTTCTGTAACATTTTATGATTCCTGACTCTGAAAACTGCCTCTTGCGTGAGCCAATGTCAAAATCTGACTAATGTTGCAAACTGTGTGGTGCAATGTGATTTTGTTGGCAGCTGGAGGAACATAAAAATGTTAAGACACTTCGCAAAAGTTTCAAAAAGGAGTCACTGAATAAATCTTTTAATCTCAAGTAGCACGTACTTCATTACATCAGCATTTTTCAAGGAATGTTCCTATTGTAAATGAAAATTAGCTCCAAGAATTTGAAAGCTTGAGGACTTCACAAGGGAAACAGAATCCCAGAATTATGGCTTTTGTGTCAAGCACTCAGTAAAAAATGACTTCTGAAAAGCTGGCTCTTCCGCTTTACAAACACAAGCCTTACTACCCCAAGCAGACCAAAGCAGATACTCTTTACAGGAAGATTTTTCATAATTCTCAGCTAGAGAAATGTCATCATGGCCATCTGTTTTGCTGTGTACTATAGCCATGGAAACTTCAATGGAAAAGAGAGGACAAAACAACTTCCCATCATCAGTGATGGGACCCTAACTCCCAGGCTAGACTTCCTACACATTCTGCAACAGCAAGTGTTTTAACAGTGCTCAGGTTTTTTGCATTTTCCTCAACAATAGCTGTTATCCAAGTTATTTAGAATATTTAGCCCTAAAAAAACCTCGAGGAGCTGGTGACAAGTTGTTCCTGAGCAGAAGGAACACAAATATCAAATTTTTAAATATAAGTAAGTTTTCATAACTTTGTGACTGACAAGCACAGTGGCCAAGTTTTTCCGCCCCTAACTTCGTTCAAATGTTATCATTTGCTTTCAGAATATTCTAGCAAGTCCCAAACCAAACCTGGTTTTCCCAAGGATACAGAAAAGCTGTAACAAAATACTGCATAGAAGCAGGTTGCAACTTGCCTTATAGAAAAGTTCTCATTTCTTCATAACAACAAGATCTTTAGATAACTCAGTTACTTAAGACAACAAGCCATATAGCTGCCACCTCTGAGAAGTATCCTTTATATTACAAACTAAAAAACAAATCCAACCTATTTGCTGATTCAGCAGTGGCTGTGGACATTTGTCCCACCTGATAACACAGGCACTTGCCAGTGCTGTAGGCGTGCTTTCAGAGACAGTGTGTTGCACAGGTTATTGTGCGCTTTTTAGATTTCACTCTGTTTCTGACAGGAAGCCTAGACATTTATATCTTCAGCAGGCTTCTCTGTTATTATTTCAAGTAAAATGAATAATATCTGGCCAGCTCACTGCTCAAATGAGAGAATCAAGAAAAGCGATGGGTGTGAGTCAGCAGCTAGGGCTATTGCTCACAAGTGGGTATTAAGTTTACATCTGACACCAGTGTAATGAATACACTGAGGTCTGTCTTCCTGTGCCATGCACACAGTGGGCTGATCATTACTAAAATGGCCTTTCTCCTTGCCAAGGACTAACCTTCAGGGTAGCTTAAGTTCTCCTCTCAGTGTGAAGCCCAAGACAATGCTACAAGAGCCCCACAGCTTGGGAGGAGGTACCTTCACCCACAAAGCACCTCTGGGGAGACGGCGTTTCAGTCACCTCACCACTCTCTTCCTATTACTCCACTGCTTCATCCTTTCATGCAAAACAATCCCCCCACCACAGCCTCCACTTTTCTCCTTAAGAAAGAGGGGCAGAGCAGCCAGAGCAGAGGCCCTCTTCTGTCCTACATCCACCTCGCTACCGCAAGAGACATTCAAGCCTTCAAGCTGTGCTGTGACCAACCTTGTGCTCAGAGCAGGAGAGCAGAGGTAGCTACTCATGCTTGCTTCCTGGCTCACCAGTCAGGTATGCTGACACAGCCCTTCACTACACCTGCTTTGTTGCACTCTAATTCCTGAATACACACACACACACACACGACACACACACGCACACACTAAAAAGGGATAATTCAGGGAAGAAACAGTTTAAATGTCCACTTCTCTTCTGCTCTTCTACTTTCTCTACCTTCCCCCCGTGGGAATCAACCCATCTACAATTTCCCCTACACTGACACTTGGGATACCCAAGGCAAACACTTCCTAGTCAGCTGGGGAGATACCTGCATGACAGCTACCATACAAGAGGAAGACGTCATGTACTGAAACCCATACAAGCTATAAAGCCACCTCTCCAAAAGGCTTTCATAGTTCTCAGAAAGACAGTGTACTTGGATTAACTGGAAAGACCTTGACCTGGATGCAATGGCCCAGTGGTACTGCTCAGGCTGGGATCTGAGAGAGGCAGAGGCAGCACTCCAAGAGGTCTGCATTGCGAGCCAAGATACACACTGAGACTTGGGACCTGTTTTAATTATTGTTTCATTTCTTTCACTGCTCAGGAACATGTAACAAGCTGAAATGTGCGTTGTGCCTGTAAACATTTACTTTCTTTTGGTCTTGTGCAACGCTATGTCTCATTCTCTTGGATGGTGCCTGGAATGCAGGAATAGCCATAACACATCAGCCGAGTGACTGTCAACTCAACTGTCTGTCTCCGACAGTGACCAGCACAAGCTGCTTCGAAGGAAGTTGCTAGAAACCCCACATCAGGCAACTGTGAATTAGATTGCCTAAAGGAAGCTTCTTCTTTCTGCCATGCGATTTGTGTTCAACTCATACCCTAAAAACCAGGGAAGCCTGCTCCTCCATCCAATAATTATTTTTTCCCATGCCAATTCAAGCACTTGGGGTGCTTTCCACTGGTGCATCTGCCAGGTCCTTCTGGTGGTGGGCTACACAAGGTTGCACAGGTTAACTATGCCCTGCACAGAGGACCACGTAACCTGGCACAGTCACACAAGGGGCTGTGGTTGTGATAGCACACAAACACAGAAGTCTGGGTCAGTCTCAGCATGCTTCTCACAGACCACAGACACACCCTGGCCCTTGTACCCACACCCCGCGAGCACAAGACACTGGTGATCCACCCCTTCCACTCACAAGCACGGTTGTTTTTGCACAGTGCAAGAGAAGGGGCATGCACACCATCAACAACTTGTGATGTTCTCCAGGCCTTCAACAGAGAAATTATCTTGCAATTTGGCAAACCTCACCAGATGCACAAGAGGCCGGCAGGGGCAACAACACAGAGTCTGCTAGTCCGGGAGCACACCGGCCTCTCCCAGCCCTCTGGCAAGGCTGTCTGCCTCACACTGAAAAGGAAGGGAACCTTTGCCCCTTCTTCTTGGTCCGAAGGAGCATCTGCAGGACTGAAACCAATCAAAGACAGCTGCGAAAAATGAAGGGGGGGTTGCAAGGCAGGGAAACACTGATTATTATGACTAGGAAAAACGCTATTAAGAAAAATAAAGAAAAGGGAAAAACTGATCCCATATGGGAGGCAAATGAAATACAAATTCAAAACAGGCCATTACGCAGTGTCTGCTGTAAGGCTCTCGCACTGGGGGCTGCATTCACGTGTCAAGATGTGGTACTCCTGGGACCTCTGGTGAAACCCCCCTACTCTGTGGCAAGGTTAGTGTTACCTCGGAGCATCCCAAGCTGTGATTAGACAGCCTCTGCAGATTAACCAAGAACTTATTCAACAACCCTGCAGACACACACACAGAACAACCTCAGGTCTGCCAGACCTAATCATTCCACCAGCCCTTTTCTGCCTCAGCCGCTTATTCTAGGCAATTTTGCTGCTGGCCCCCCACTCCTTTCAAGATGAGTTATTGCCCTCCTCTGCTCCCACAGGGTCGCCCACATGGCTGCCCTTTATTCATTCCCCTTCTCACTCCACACTTCCCCTTCTTCAGTAGATCATCTCCATCACCCGCTCCATCTGCCTACCTAACATGTGCCCTTCAAGCTGTTCCTGAGCTACAGCCAAGCCCCTGCAGCCAGGCTCTCCCAGGCAAAACATCTTCAGCAACGAGGAGGCTTTTGGGCTGCAGGCAGCAAGCACAGTCCAAGCTCTGTCCCCTTTCACATTCCCAGAAGGGAAGAAAATGCCCACCCTGTACCACCTATACTGTGAGGCTAGCTTACGATGTTATTGGACCATCAGGGCTCAAAATCAGTTCTCCTTTCTTTCTCAGGTGTTTCTTCCACTGTTCTCAAAGCGCAAGGAGAGTCAGTGCAATGGGGGCTCATTTCTTTAGTGGCTGTGCTGATGAACATGCATGCACAGAAGGAAAAGCTGGAGTACAGTAACATGACTTCCCTTGTCTAGGGGCTGTGCTCCCCAGTGTTAAAAGACTCTCCAGATCTCAAGGGACAGATGGTTAAAGGGTGGGCGGTTCACCCTGTCTGCCCTGCTCTTGTGATTCTGTCAAAGATTCACAATATTTGGTACTTTGTTTTTTGAAGGCCCCTGCCCATATGTGAGTCTCAGTGTCTATTTAAAAGACGAAGTAATTTCTTGCATACTATAATGGAGAGAAAACAGAAAACTCTGAACTTCAGAGTTTAAACCACAGAAAAAGAGTCCTTTTCAGAAAATCCATAGGAAACCCTCCCATTATAATCCAGTCTCACATTTTTGGAGTCCAGCTCAGCTGTAGCAAAATCCCTGCATCTGCTAATGTGAGGGCAGAAGGCACTTCAGCCATTCAGAGGCACAGCTCTACAGACATCCCTGTCTGTCTTCTTTGCCCACTCCATGCCAAGGTCTGGGCAACTTGGACCTGCCTTCTGAGAACCATGTCTCTAGTGTCTGGATTTGGGAGAGAAGCAAGAAGAGAGGGGGCCCTGAAGACACTTCACGTCTCAGTACTAGAGTGTTCTACAACACACCCAGGGCCACAGCCAAATCCATTAGACTGCAGTACTCCCAGATCCTACTCAACAGTCTTCATAATTCCTCCTTTCAAGCCAAGAAAAACAGAGCAAGCAGAAAACAAATATCAGTGGGCAAGCAGGAGTATTTGTCCCTTACTACAATGGCCTTAAGCAATCTGAGAGGTAGAGCTGATGAACCTTTAATTACTTGAGCAATAAGGACCAATGTTTCCAGCATTCCTTGGCAGGCATGAAGTGGCTGTAGCAGTCCGGGACCTGTTATGCTCTCCTCTCCACAGGCTTGAAACTGATATGAAGGCTCCTCACCCAGCTGGTCACAAGTTGCAAGACGCTCCAAAGAGAGGTTGTTTATAGCTATTAAAAGCAGTTAAAACAAAATACAATAAAAATAAGCAGCTCTTTTACTGAGGCGTTGTTACTGAACAGCCATGGCTCCACAGCTAAGGTGTTCAAAGCACCCTTACTACTTTTTCCAGACAGTTAAAAAAGTGATTAAAAAATCCACAACAAATTATGAAACCAGCCTTCAACCTCAGTATGTTAATATTGTGCATAGTGTGTCACAGTCAACCACAGAAGGAAAAGAGGGGGCACTTTTCACTAAGGACCCTGAGAGTACCTGAAGGGGGCCTATAGGGATGCTAGGGAGGGACTCTTCATTGGGAACTGTAGTGAGAGGACAAGGGGTAATGGGTTCAAACTTAAACAGGGGAAGTTTAGATTGGATATGAGGAAGAAA
>JAOEHX010028050.1:8600-20514 GCA_025448015.1 Bolborhynchus lineola | reverse complement strand
AAAGCAAAATGGACTACAGGACAGGTTCTTCAGTAGCAGTACTCCAACCACTTCAACCACTCTGAATATGGTCTGAATTAAATGTTTCATTTCACAGTTAGGCATGCTTTTTCATTTCAGAAAAAACAAATAAGGATCCTTCCAAAATCAAAAGGTCTTTAAAATACTCACTTTTTACTTGAAGTGTCATAGAGAATAATTCTTTTATCCAAACCTACAGTTACAAGCAGCAGCTTATTGACTGGAGAAAAGCAGATTTCTGAAGCTGGGGCTTTATGAGCATTTTCAAAATTATGATATGGGTTCTGGCTATTTACATCCCATAGAGTTACATTTCCACTGTCAGAAACACTGCCCAGCAAGGATTTCTTAAAGGATGAGTATTTCAAGTGTCGAACAGGCTGTAAAACAGACATTAAAAAAATGAAGTGCAGTAACACTATTAACACCATATTAGGTTATTTTCTAAACACACAAACACATTAGAAATACAGACGTTACATGCAGTTCAAGTGCTTAGAATGGCTGGCCACTCTGAAAAATAAAATGTGTTTTTAAAATATCATTCTTTATTACAACGCCGCTTTTGCTGTTAAAGGGGCAGAGATTTTTTTTCCCCTTGTACCAGTGTGGGTTACCGTAAGAGCTGATCAGCAAAACAAATGACAAGGTTAAAAAAAAACCAAAACCACAAACTTCTAGAAAAGTTTCTCGATTTTTCATCAAGTATCATGCCATCACACACACTACAAAATAACCCACACCACATCTAAAATTAGAGAAGTGAAAAGCTACATTATTTTACTGATTAGTCTCCTGCCAAGAATGTTCAACTTAATTCCCTTGCACTGATTTTAAGTACTCGATATACGCCAATTAGATAAAGACAGACTCCAGAGTTACTCATGTAGATCCTGCAGAAGAACAGACTTCGCCCTGTGAGCTAGGACCACAGAAGAGGATAACGTCTGTTTTATCACATGCAGCCTTGCTATCCCAGAACCACGTAATTCAGGAGACCTTAACTTGCCTTTCAGGAGCAGGCAAGCATTTTGTTTACACCATAGTGGCTCAGAGGATGTTTCAGAACCTCAACGCTCTAATACTGACTTACAATACTTAACTTCCAGATTAATTTTATGACCCATTTGCACCATTTCACTCCTGTGCCAATAATGCCCCCACACTTTGTTTCCAAACTCCCCAGTGCTGCTTTTTCCTGTTTTAATAAACACCAGCACCTCACCTTCTCTCAGGCTTTATTCCACTATATGCAATATGCATGACACAGTCCCCAAATACTGTTTTTCAGTATTATCAGACTCTTTGCAGCTCTCCCAGTTTGTGTCTTTCTTGCATATGGACAACCAGAATCTTGTATGATCCTCAAAACATTTTGCTGTTGTCTTAGCAAAGGCAGTAACACTTCCTCCATTTTGTGCTGTAAATACCTATCCCGACATATCCTAGATTGCATCTTCTTTATTGTGGTTCAGTCTGTTCTGGTTGCTCATTGCCATTTCATGATCAAGCAGCCTGAGCCCTTCTTTCTCTTGGGACTTTTCAAACACTAGTCTAATAAGAAAAGCCTCAATGGTGATGTCTCAATTTTTATACTGTGCTAGCTGTTCCCATGTATATTATTTCAATCCTTTATGGACACTGACACAATCCTCTCTTGTGGCCAGTATCTTCCAACTGTGACTCATCAGAGCTCTACTTCTCTGTCATAACCATTGCTGAAAACATTAAACAAGATTAGCTACTGCTAACCTGGACAAATATTTTCTTCCAGTATTACATACTGTCTTCTTTCCTACAGCCTATTGCTTACCCCTCCTCAATCCTTTTCTAACCTACATCCTCTTTTTCTCACCATGCACTGAATCAAGGCTCTACTCAAGTCCAGCCAGATGAGAGATGTTACATTTTATTTGTCTGAAAAAGCTCTCAAAAAGCTATTATATTATTCCAGTACAGACCACATCACAATGCACTGTACTGGATCTTACCCTATTTCTCTAACTTCTTTTAATGGAGATATGTTGGCTCATATACCTCCAACATAGCACTTGTATTGCAGGTCTCACTGGAAGCCTATTTGCTCCACAAAGCAGCACCCTCAACCGCATATTCAAATAGGACAGAAAATATGGTCCTCCACTGGACATGGAGACATTTTATGAGCATTTTCAGTTTGTTTACATTAAAAAAAAGAAATACTGAGTGACTCAGGAATAACAGCTTCAATTATGTACATGACTGACGTGGCAAACACGCCTGTTCCTCAGAGTTCTCTCAATTCTTCACCTCCAAATACCTTCCTTACTGCCTCCAGCATTTGCTCATGTTCCATTTTCTCACCCCTCTGTCCTCCTGCCCACTAAGATTACTTTCTCCAGCTCCCCTCAAGCCTCCCTTATTATCCTGCCAAGTCTCCCATTTCCTTTTCTCATTTTCCCTTTTAATCTCACAGGCCCAAGGCAAGTTCTCCATTCTCTTCCATATACATACCTTCCCCATATTACCTCTGTTCCCCACTTCCCATTGATGTCATGGTGTTTCCTCAGAGCAGCTTAGAAGTTTAATTTCAGATTGCCAATGAAGATGTGAGGAAGCTCCTATTCACTCCTCACTTTCACTGAATTAAGTTAGCAACAAACTTCACTTGCAACAATGCAATTTCTAGCTCAGACTCATGGAACAGAGGTGCTTAAATTTGAGTATGCTTTTACGAGACAGTCAAATGCATCCCTGACTATGCTACATGTTGAAGTTTCAAACTCCTGCCCTGACAGCTGAAAGAAGGCATGAAAGAACCTCATCTCTGAAAGGCTGCTTGACAAGACAAAGCCAAAACATTTCATCTCCCAAAAGCAAGTCAATTAATTTGAAGTTTTATCTTTAAGCTTCACAATAAAACAGCCAAACAAGGAACAGTGCACTTCAGAAAATAATTGGCCCATTGCTGAGAAGAACTAGTTGCTTTTCACCACTGGGAAACAAGAAAAAAGCCCAAAGCTAAACCAAGTGGTCTAGCACCATTAATCACCTCATTTAAAGATAGTATAGCTTCTTTATCTCCTTTATACCTTACTGAGCCTTGTAAGTGAGAAAGCAGATGTAAATACAGTTGACAGTCTTCAGCTTTTAAAGCTATTTCACTGTATGGAGTGACCAAAACTCATCACACTTCTTTACAAATTAGCCAGCTGTTCAAACAACTGAACTAAATCCTGTTGCTAGGAGAATACCACCAGGCAGTGAAGACTTGAGCAAACATGTTTCGAAACAAACCTTAATTCATCCTCACAACAGCAAGCAGATAAGAATCTCGTAGTCTAAATGAATACCAACAGCAAAGACAAATTATGGGATTTGCAAACAACTCAGTGCAAGAACTCCACTCTAATATAAAGCACAAAGATGTTTCTAAATCAAAATCAGTCCAAGGATATAGGCTGATGCTTATATGAGAAGAAAACTGTTTAAAGACACAGAAAGCACAGCAACCTTGGGCTATTCTACTACTTTTAGAGTCTATCCAATATCAGGAACTAACTGGCAAGGAAACTATATCGCGTCATGATGAATTAAACACAGACAAACTAAATTTTGTAAGGTTAGTTTGACCTCACATTCCCCAATTGTAAAACAAAGTTACTAGGGAGAGGTGACCTTCACTAAGCCAGACAGCTACTGCCAGGATCAAACAGGACAATACACTGTGTATCTATTCAAGATTACTCTTAGAAAACTGGGCCCCTAAACTATAAATCAAGTAAAAGCTTTTTAAATCTAACAGAATTACACTAGTCTTCAGATATTTCCTTCAGTGCACAATTCACCCTGGATTTCTTTACAAGTACCAGTTAAAGCCCCAAACAAAAAATAAAGCTATTTTTGCAAGTAACAAGAAAGATAATTTTTAGGATATAAAATAAGCTGATAAACTGGGACATCCAAGCTGCCATCTCATTACGGAATTACAGCTCAATTTCATTTTAAATTAAGACTGCAATTAAAGAACTTCCCCCCTTTAGAAAATGTTATAGACCCTTTCAGAAGTGAACAGTAGCTCTGTGCTTGCAATTACTTTGATTTAAAACTTCAAATATCTTTATCCATCTTAAAGGTCACTCAGCTTTGCAGTACGCCTCTTGATCTCATCTACGAAAATAGGCACTCATTGCATCACTTATTCCTAATCACTTTTTGGAATAAAAATATATTTGGAGTCAACTATATCAAACAGGTTGATGTAAATCATCCTCATAAGAATTTCTTAATTTTCTAATTGACTCACAGCACAGTCCCTGCTCTAGATACTCATCTCAGCCATGTACTCCCACCATGGATTTCCCTGTAGCTCCTGCCTCCTCTTCACATATTTCATAAGATTGTAACAATCCAATCAGAAAAATGAACTGACTACAGAGATGGATTTTTAAGATCAAACCAAGTAGGAAGTACAATTTTGCTTCAATATAAGTATGAGACTGGTGATGGATCAAAGACACTGCAGCACGTAAGAGAAGAGAGTTTGAATTTAACAGAGATTTTTCAACAGAAAGTATACCACAATTTCTGTGATGCTATAAAGTTGTAAGAGATTTTTCACTGAGTTATATTGTTCATGCAAGTCAGGAGAGAAATTTAACTTCACACTCTATTCGTAATCGAGGACCGAAAAAGCTGCTGCAGAAACAGAAAATGAGTAAGTCACAACTTCAGTATTCCCTGCAACATTAAAGGTCAGGTTTAGGACCAAAGCGATGCTTCTGCATCCCTGAGGCAGCTCCTACCTCTGTAAAAATGACTTAGCAATAAAAAAAAAAAAAAAAAATAAAATAAAAGAATGCCTAGAACATAAACATTTGGCTGTGCCTAAGACAACATTCAGACTGAGAACATACACAGGAACTTCTGATGGGACAACACAGCTCATTTACTACCCCAGGTGCTCTTACATCAAGAGAATTCCCCTAATGACATCCAATAATTCTCCAGTATCTTTTCAGCCTGCAAAAAGAAACTGCAGTGTAAAACCCTACCAAAGCCCTTAAGTAGTACACATGCTTTGTGCTTATCTTTTGCACAGTTTTCCTTCAAATTCCTTATCCAAAATCTCACCTAAACACCTTAGTAGGTAATATAAAATCTCATTGCTTTTCTTTTTTGAGCATCTGTGCAATTTTAATCTCCAAATTAAATTATTATTTCCAAACACAGGCTTATATTCATCCCTACTATACAGATGGCTCTGTTCAGTTGTAATTCTGATTACTTTGGGTAAGTCAGCATCCAAGCTATGTGGTCTCTGTTCTTTGCAACAACATATATTAAGTTGTGCACCGAAATACTGCTTTGGTTTGTAAAGCCAACTGTTTTTCATTCAGTTCTAACAGATGTAGAAGTTTGTTCTTGAGGAACCAGAGTCTACAAAGTAAAACTTCCTGTAACCTATATATAAGTAAAGATACTTGAGAAATTTGCATTTCAATGTTGACTATAACTGAAGTCTAGAATACACACAATGGTCTGGGTTTTCCTCGCCATAACTGCACTCTTGAAATTTAAAAGGAAACAGATTAACAAAAACTCAAAAGCTCTTGATATGCACTTTCAATTTCTAAACACTGTGAATTAAGGCTTCATACCTGAAAAGAACTTAAACCAGATAGCCTACCTGACGGCTGCCATAACCAAAGGGAGTACTTGATAAATTGGTGGGAACACTGTGTAGGATAATTTCACCACTCAAAGATCCAGAGGCAATGTAGCTATCATTCCAGTTATATGTAATACATGTGACTTCATCTTTATGATCCTGTGGGGGAGCAAGTTTAGAAGGAAATTGTTAAAGACATTCAGGATAACCGTATTTCTTCTTAATCTCTGCTTTTGCAGAAAAACTTCAGCTTGATGGTGTTTTTTTCTGATAATGTGTAACATTTAGAAAGATTAAAAGTTATTATGGAATATCCCAGGAAACAGCAGCAGAATGTACTGAAGATCAACCATTACATTTTAACCACTTTTCAGAAGATTGTTTTAACAAATTGATAAAGACGATGCTGTAATTATATAAGATACTTCAATAGGACAAACACAGAGATATCTATGACACATCATTAATGTTATTATAAAAGTAAAGTCTCCCAGAAACCAGTGATATCTGAATAAATTTTCTGTTAAGCTGGTGTACTACTGCCAGCTTTCCTTTCCATCACTTTTTAGAATTAACACATATGTTTACCAAACAGCTTTTCAATCTAGTCATTTGCAATGATGACACTGTGTTTACTGAATATACAGGGGAAGCCGATCCAGTACTTTTAGCCCAAAAAGGAGGAGGAGATACTTAAAGCATTGTATTAGCTAGTTAGTAGTTTTGTTTCAAACTGTAACTTTAAAAGTCCAGGAAAAAAAAAAAAAAAAGAATAAATCAAAGCTAAAGTATCACAGCCTCTTTAAACAGAGAGCAAACCATCTACTGAAGGCATCGTGGAAATATACTAGACCATCCTAAGTTTTGTGCATCATAACAAGGTTTTAAAGAATTCATACTGGATCAGTTACAAGATGACAACCATGTCCCAGTTTTGCATAACATTAGTTCTACTACTATATTCTACCAATACAAAAGTGTTGTCTGGTTTGATATACCAGAAACAGCAATTACCTGAAATGCTGCCCTTGGAAAAGATCCCCATCAGAGAATATCAATACAGAATTCCAAAAATAAAAAGCCTATTTTCAAAATTCAAACATCCGTTATTATAGAATTGTGCTCTGTAGACATCAAGAATGCTTGTTAAATTAAATTTAGTATTTACAGCACAGAAAGAACTTAAACAGGAGAGATGCAGGTTAGATATAAGGAAGAAATTCTTTATTGTGAGAGTGGCGAGGCACGGAAACAGGTTGCCCAGAGAAGCTGCGGCTACCCCTTCCTTGGCAGTGTTCAAGGCCAGGTTGGATGGGGCTTTAAGCAACCTGGTTTAGCAGAAGGTGCCCCTGTCCCTGGCAGGGGGCTTGGAATTAGTCCCTTCCAACCCAAACCATTCTATGATTCTCTAAGAACACAAAACTGAACAAGACATTTAACGTGTCCTTGCTCCCATCTGTGAACTTGATCTTCCAGATACACGACTTAGAGAAAGCATATTTTTTACAGCTGGCAGCAAAACCTGAAGTTATGAAAGTGACAATGCTTCCTCAGGCAAACTTACCTTAAGACTACGGTAAATTTTTCTGGATTTCAGATCCCAGATATTAACTGTGTTATCAAGGCCTCCACTTACAATATATGAAGAACTAGTATTTAAGCTTACACATGTCTGGTTTGCCTGATAGAGAAGGGGAAAAAAAAAAAGAAAAGTCTGTTAAAGATAATTAAGGGGTTTATCAAGCCTATTTCAAAGCACAGTGATTTGCGTTTTCATCTTCATTAACACAAATAGTCCCACTGAGCAACAGTGCTATTGGTACACTACAGCCACTTCCCATCAAAAAGCATTTAAATGCAGTCCAGTTTGGACATAAGCTCAATATACTTTAAGATCTGAAATTAATTAATAAACTCTTACTTTCCTGTTTTAATTTTTAGCACCTTTTCCATCAATATGCGTTTTCCCTTTAAATTACAGCCTCCTAAAGTGCAATCATAAGACTCCTATTCCAATACAGAGTCTTAAAAAGAAAATGCTAAGTTCAAAAAAAAAAAAAACCCACCTCCTTAAAAGAAAATCAAAAAGTTGTCTAAGTCATG
The DNA here is from genome assembly GCA_025448015.1 of Bolborhynchus lineola. Taxonomy (NCBI): domain Eukaryota; kingdom Metazoa; phylum Chordata; class Aves; order Psittaciformes; family Psittacidae; genus Bolborhynchus; species Bolborhynchus lineola. The sequence continues at coordinate 12,740 of JAOEHX010028050.1, read as the reverse complement.
TACTTCACATTCCCTAAACATTACAAAGAATATTATAGCAGCAAACCTCATAATTCGATAAAGTGATTCTTTTTAGAATAGCTGCGGTATCAGCTTGTGAAAAAATGTCAATCTTAATGATAGACCTAGATAGAGGACAAATTATTATGCAGTTCTGTCATGTTGAAAATTCACTTTTAAGTTCCTGAGATTTGAACAAAGAAAACACAAGTCCATCTAATTACTAACATGGAAAAATTGGAAATGATTCCATTAGTAAGAGATCAGATTTAGCGAAATCTCCAGGACAAATACTCCACTTTTGAAAGCCTATGCTTCAGCAACCTTAAGGCCCAGTTTGAACACCTTTTCAGAAAGTTTCCAGTCCAAATTAGCATTAGAATAGCTATCCAAAGAGAATAATCAGAATGGTTTAGAACACTATCAAGTCAATCAAGTAATCAGTCAAGATACTCTTCTAGAATTAAGTCCACCTTTCTGAAGAATTTTTTGTGTCACACTTCAACAGAATAAAAAACCCACCACAACAGAATGTCATGCATTTCCAAAAGCTGGCAAATGCATGCCCTTAGAACAACCTTTATATAGACTTACGTTTTTCAATGTACAATGCACAGACATGCATAATACTGACAATTGAAGTTGGAAAATGCAGTTTAAACTTGAGCTCTGCAGTCACCTACACATTAGATCAAGTTTGGACCACTGGCTGCCTTGTGCTATCATGTTGGAGCTCAAAAGGACAATTCCCCTAGCACAAAGCTATACAAGCATCACATGCTATTTTAGAACCATTATTCCCCTCATTCATATGAATTTGACTGGACACAAGGAAATGTTTTTACATGTGTCATAACTCTAACAATACTAAAATTAAATTGATCCCAATAGGCAGAACAGATGCAATACAAACAGAACACAAGGTAGAGTGGGGAAAAGAAACAAGGAACAATATAACTCATGCTTACTCCTTCGGCTATTTCGAAGAGTGGCACAAGTTTGCTTTTACAGCTTGAAACAACTATTTTATCACCAACAGCAGAAGCAGTGGCCAGGTATCTGTCTTAGTCACAAGTTAAGGACCAAAACTGTGTTATACTGGTGATTAATGAAAGCAACAGAGAGTTTCCCTTACTAAACAGAAGACAGATTGGCTAAACAGTCTAAGGTACTGTACCTTGAAGGGACCTAGAAATAGAAACATAAGGCTATTTTACAAGCTTTCATTAAGAAGCTCTTGCATTAACTATAGCCCTTACTTCCCAGTATAAGGCAGAACAATTTCTTTCAGAGAGAAGTGAAATATTTGACAGACAGTATTTAAGAGCTCTTTACCACTAACACAGCTTATCCAGCCTACATTTTTGTTTCCCTACCACCCCCAAGTATCACTAGAGTCCAAAGAAATGTCTGGCAGAGAATGGATTTAAGGAACAGTCCTGTTTGTGACAAACCATATAGTTTCTAAACTACAATGAATGTTTGCTGATTTGTCTCCTTCTGTACTGAGGGAAGAAAAACAAAACCTCCAAAAGAACCTTTCATGATACGAAGTACCTCAAAGTAGTAAGAAAAGCCTTCAATTGAAGAGCAGAGAATTCGCCCCTGCATCCACACCAAACAAATCAAGTAATCATTCAGATCTGTCCCCTGTATGTCTTCAGGCCAATGCCCATAGTGATTTTATATTTACTTATTTAAGAACATACAGGTTAATTGGCTGGATTTAACACCAAAGAACTGATAGGAAGATTAGTGCTTCCTATTGCTTTCAATATTTTCAGGCAGTGTTTTAGCTTACAGAATTATACAGAACCAAAACTAGTGCTTTACCCCTAACAAATTAACAAACATTCAAAAGCATACAGAGTAAGAAACTTCACTGTTTCAGTTCTAGGGGACGAAGAGGAGACTAGACAGAATGAAGGATAACAAGACAGACTGTCTATAGCTAAAGTTTATTAAGCAACACATATAAGTGTGTGTGTATATATATAAAAGCATTGCCTCTATGCTTCAATTTCTCTGCAAGCTCCACAGCCAAAACATTCATTTGAGCTCTGATTGTTCTAACTTTTTTTACTCATTCATCCACTCACTTACAGACTTACAGGACAGATATTTAAAACTTGCAGGACATAACTGTTATGTGCCAGCATCCTGTCCTACTTTACATCAAGATCAGACATCACCACCTTTTCCCATGACACCCATGCAAGCTGTTCTGCTGACAGTACACCATTTGCATTACTCATATATTCACCTGGCACCTATCACTATCCTGTAATAGGCCTCCAAGAGTGAGGTGAAAGGTCTGAATGGACCAGATCCGCTCTCACGTGTAAATCACCACCATCCTATGAAATGTTTCCCTGCACATTCAACATGTTTGGGCTTCCTCTGTAAACGCTACAAAGAGCACAAAGAAAACCAGTGCCTACAGAGTAAATAGTAAGTATATCCTATCAAACCCTGTCAGAATCAATGAGAAGCTGTTCAAGAACAAACAAACAAAATCTTTCATTACAATTTTCCTCTCTACCCTATGAATAGAATTTTACTACACCAGCAATTGCTTTGTTCAACCTTGTCAGTAAATTAAGCAGTGCATTGAAAGTAAATATTGTAATCAACTACTGAAGAAACAAATGAATAAGCTTTACAGTTGGTAGGCAATTCAAGCATATCATAACCATTAAAAAAGTGTTAGCCTCCTAAAGAAAGAGAAACTTCTTTAGAAGCATTTACCAGCATGAGCTGATTTTGTAAATCACTTCAACACAAAGAACCACAAAATTTTCTTGACAATATACACAAATCTTTTCAAACGAGGCTTCAAAACTGCATCAGGCTGTGATTTGCAGATACTTTAACAAATGTAATAAATAAATAAATTACTGAGATTTTGCAGAACACCCACAAAACTATGGCTCAAACTGTAAAGGATACTATTGCTGGCCCAACACAGCGACCTGACTGGATGTGTGGGGGTATGTGGGTTGAACTGCTCCACCACAGTTAGAGATAAGGAATCCCAAATTTTAACATCATCTCCTGATGAAGCAAAACGTACGCCTTCTTGCATGGCTGCACCTGGTTTTGAAAAAATAAATTAAAAAATTTAAATGCATATGTATATAAAGTAAAATATGCAACACGCAACTTCAGAAATCAAAAATATTTCAATCTATACCATCTAATGCTATTTTCTTGATAACAGGGGCATTTATTTGGAGTTACATTAACAGTACAATTCAGTTGAGTATACTGCTGAAAGCAGCAGACACTCCACACTTTTGTTACTTGATAACTTGAAAAAAACCCGTACGCTTTCCTTTTCACAAAGGAAAAGCCATTCTCTCCGGGGCATCACCAAGAGACTCGAATGATGCTACCTCCACAGTTTACAGCTTCCAGGCACGAAGCCGTGAGTAGTCCAAAGCCTCATTTTCCACCAGTAGATGGAGATATATAAGCAGAATCAAAGCGACTGTTGCAGGGGAAGGCTGGAAGTTTGGACCTAAATGACTTGCTTCGGCGTTTATCTCACCCCACTGTGAAGGAGGCATCCGGGAATCCTTTAAACTAAACTTTGAACAGTAGAATACGAGCCACAACAATCACATTTCAAAGCAGTTTACACAACGTTATAAAACAAAAGATCACCAACAAGGTACTACTATTTGTTTAGATTGACACCATTTTAAGAGTTAAGAAGCCAGGCTAGCAGATTCCAGGTTCGTAAAGTTCACGCTCAGCTTCTTACTCTGAGTAATTTTAAGCTAGCAACAAACAAGAACTCACGGGTAATCCCCTCCTTCACTTCAGAGCATTACTACCCTCCAGCCAAAACTTTTCGGGACGTTTCTACATAGCTTTAGGCCACTAATTCTCACTGCCGAGAATGGCACAAAACACTGACAATGTTAGCGAGGTAACTCAAGCGCCCACAACCGCCCGCGCTCGGCCGTTGCTCAGGACATCAGCCCGCGGACCTGCGCCCGGCTCCCTCGCTGCTCCTCCCGTGTCGCTTGAGGCTTCTCTCCCCGCTCGGCACCTTCAGCCCCGGAGGCCGCGGGAGAGCCGCTCGGCATCGACACCACCCGGCCCCGGCCCTGCTCCCGCCAGGCCTCCCTCGGT
>JAOEHX010028049.1:0-14451 GCA_025448015.1 Bolborhynchus lineola | reverse complement strand
AGAAGCAATTAAATAATCTATTTCTATTGTCATAATTTTGCCAAAGCCATGAAAACAAATGTGGCGTACTTGAAATTAAATAATGTTCTATGCAATTTAACAAAACAGTTATTGTTTTTACAAAGTCAGTGCAGAGTAAGAAAAGGTGCATCAAATAGAGATGGAATGGATGCTTTGTAAATAATTTACTGAATATAAAAATGAAAATTTTTGCTGTTTTTTGTCCTCATGAATTTTTTTCCCCACATTTCATTTTACTCCAAATTATCATAGATATTTCAAGGTAAACATGTTGCTCTCTACCATTGAAGGTAATTATGTGTGCGCACATATGCATAAGTGTGTATGTGTGTCTAGATGTACATGCGACCATGTTTTAAAAAGCAGTTATGGAGCAGATTATTATCTTTAATCACTAAATCTTCTCATTTTTCAGGGATATGCAGTCCAAATACCTTTTCAACACAGTGTTTATTTTCATTACACCCCAGAATCCATTTCAGGGAAATTGAAACTGCCAAAGTGTGCTACACATTTCTGTGAATGCAACTTCCATATAGAATGTACTTTAACAATAATTTTCCCTCCTAGCATATGTTCAAATGCTTTAGTGACTTATTTTAAGTCAGACTCCTTAAAATAATGGTTTCTAAAAGGTTAAAAGGTTTGGTGTTTTGTTTTGTGTTTTTCCAAAGAAGACTATATTTCTACATTTGAAAAAATGTGAGACCAAGTTTCTTCAAAGACTCCCATCAAACCCCAGGGTGCATTCCTTAGTATTTCTTTGAGAAGTGTGATGTTGTCAACTTGTTTTTTCAATGGATACCTATTTGAAAATATTTGATCTCAGGTAGCATTTGTGTTTGTGACAAAGCGTGGTTTGTTGCGTTCCCTTCTAGCTCAAACTCAGAAACAGTTTATAATGTAAAGGCGAGCAATTTTGAAAACTGAAATGCTACTGGCTGCTTGTCCTTCATGGCAGATGTGATGTTTCAGATATTTTAAAGGCAAAACAAAAAGGACTGCATTGTTTTCATTCAAAAAAAGAATTTCAGCTCTGCAGGCATACCCAGCACTTCAGAACTATTTGCATACTTTTGTCTAGAGGACTGAGGCTACTGAGGAGCTGGATTATTGTAATAAAGCATCATGCTCCAAGCTCCAATTCAGTTTAGCAAGTCAACAATAACTTGTTTTGTTTCATAAAAAAAATTAAGTGCAGTAAAAGAATGTTCAAGAGAAATGCGTTTCAAGAGATTCTGCTTCAGAGTCTTTAGAGAAGAAAAGATTAAAGGCTGCTCCTGCATCTGATGCACCAGGTAAGCAGTCAGATGATCTCTGAATCTGGCCTCCAGCATGGGCTGAGAGTCCATTCCATGAACAGGATAGATGTTGCTACTATGGCTCAGCTCTAATATTGCTTTATGGGATTCCTTAGAGGAAAGAAGAGTATAGCTGTGGAAGAGTGAAATATGTTTTCTCAAAATTATTCAAAACAACTAAAAGGAAATATGCTCCTCCTGCTGTTCCATCATTAATTTCTGTTTCTCCCTTTCATACTGAAATGGAAATGATTTCTACTGGGAAATCAGATTTGTTAAGAACAAGCCCATTGAGCTTACACTCCCAATATGCAGTTTTCTTGCATGTGAGTTACATCTGTAGAGGTTTTCATTGTCAAAACCTGCCTCCTTAAGGTTTCATAGACACATGATATTCTTAACACTGGCTTGCAATAAGGACTATAAAGAGTTTTTCAGACTTCTGAAACATATTACTGTGTATCTCATTGTTTTTAGGCTCTAGAAAAGCATTCTAATATACCTGAAGATTTCTTGTTCAGGAGCTCTTTTTATGAGAAGATAGCTAATCAGTGAAGACATCTATGTTGTCCATAATGACACTTGCCCACCATCATTCCTTCAGGAGTAGATTATGTTGTGGACTGTAGCTGAGAGGAATTATGAGCAAATGCTTGAAACACTGAAGAAAATAGTCACATGGAAAGATTTAGTGAAAGGAAATTCAAAATGACCTCTAATATATGGGCAAAGTGTAAAAGTGGCAGGGCTGCCCTTCCTCATTCCTGATTTAATAGGTTAATTCCATTTTGTTTGCTAAAAAAATTGGATTGGATATTCAAAACACCAGTAGAAATCTTGACAGCTATTAACTTTGTGGCTCTGAAATGATTGCAAAGGCTGTAAGAATCCTGACCTGAGGATCTATGCGTCTTTGCTTAGCATTCACTTTTAGTATTACGAACAGTTATTGCTAACAACCAAATGTTTACTTTCAACTTAGCCTTGAAGGGAATTTTACAGGGCATTTGCTGTAGTAAGGTGTCACTACTACATTGATTGCACTCTTTGTTTCTTAATTCCATGGCGGAAGGCTTACTTGTGTTTCTATTCTGTTTCTATAAAGTGCTTTGCCTTATTGTAAGTGCACTTTGGCTTGTATAGACATAAAGTCAGAAAAAATAATCTTAAATTTAGCATATTTATTTATACCCCCTAAGTGCATTTCAATGAAATAGCTCACACCTAATAAAGGTAATGAGTTGGTTTAGATGGGCAGTAGCGTTACACTCAAAGCACATTTCAGATTCAAGCTTGTATTATTTTCAAGAAACTTAGCTACACAGAGATCATTTGAGCACATGGTTTTGGTGAGTTGAGTTCATTTTATGTTAAGTCAAAGTTTGGTAAATATTCTATATGTGGGTTTGGGTGTTTTTAATAATGTGTTACCACTTTTTTTCATTAGAAGACTATGCAGTCTTTCCTCACTGCTATTACTGGTGCTGAACTTGAGCAGAGTCTTGTTTAAATACTTTGTAAATTGTGATTTTTGATGTTGCAGCTGAAACTTCATTAATTTCTCCTGTCAAATGTTTTTGCAGAACAGACTTAACAGTGAGGTTCTTGCTGCATGGTTGCCAGAACTGCTGCCTCTGCAGGTCTCTAATCAAACAGCCAGGACATAATATTAATATGCATTTTTTTTTTTTTTTTTTTTTTTTTACCTTTACATTGCCAGGCTTGTTTTATGCTGCAAATGAGAAACTGTTCCTTCTTGTTTTTACTGATGCTATGGCTTCTAAAGCTTTGTTTTCATTTAGTCACAAACATACATAAATTTAGCAGATCCTGGGGGGATTATAGTAATGTTTAAATATTGCAAACCCTATTTCCCTTGTGGGTCCTTCCCCCTCCTTGGGAATAAATAAATCCATGAACATCTCACTCTAGACAAACAAAAGCATTATGCATTGGCTGTACATTGCAATATACTGAGGTGGTACAAATCTTGTCAGTTCAGTATGTTAAAAAGTGGATATGCCTGAAGTTGTGAAGGAAATTAATATTGGAGCATTTGAAACTCTCTGAAACTTGAGTCCTTTGGAAATTGATGCAGTTGTATTCAAATATGTAAAAATATGGTTATAGGGGCTGTGTTGGACTACGATAAGTATGAAGATTTCGAAAAGGTGGCTTAGGTGACTGTTGTAAGTTCGTGTAAAAGAGCTTGTTCATGTATTTATGAATTTCATTACATAAAGTCCTGCCCCTCTTTTCAGTGTATGTAAAATACAAAGTGCATCTGTTTGGTTAACACTCACTACTGCTTAATATCCCTGGTAAACTTGTTCCTCTTAGTACTTGTTTGGAAATAGAAGATGGCATACACTGCTATCATAAGAACACTGGAAATCTTAAGCTTCTGAAGAGCAGCTATTTTCTTGTTTGCCCTTCATTAGTGGTGATATGTAAGGTCCAGCTAGCCAACTGCCATTACTATACTAGAAATGTTCAGATCTTAGAATTTCTGCTAATTTAATGCTGACTTGGAAAAGACAGCTATTCTGCTCTTGTAATAAAATATGAGTTTATTTATTTACTCACAGAGTTGCTTCTAATAGTGTTAAAACTACTAGGAATAGCTTTGATCTTAGTAGTTATCTGATTCTAAAATCTACTAATGTTTATGGAGTATTCACCACAGTTACAAGAAAATTCTACTAAGTAACTCTACTTAGTGAGAAATTATTCAACTTTAATGAAAGTGAACCATAAGCTAACTTTAATGAACTGCTGCATATTACATGTTGCTTTGCTTCATAAATAAATCCTTTTGCATTCAGTTATAAATGAACATTTCTGAAATACATATTCATATAATTAACAATTTAAGATTTCTTTTTTCCTTTCTTCTTTTTAACAATATTTTGAAGAAGAAGCCCTTAACAGAAAGAGAGAAACATCAGTGCTCTATGCCTGTAAGAACTCACATGAACATTCAGTTTTATCCACTATTAAAAAACCATGTCATCAGAAGAGTTAAGTAAAGGACTTGGTCCAAATCCCATTTAGCTTCCCAGAAATACCATTGTTGATAGCAGTGGATTTGAGTCAAATCTGTGCGCATCTGCATTTAAGTTTTAGGTTCCATCTTGTCAGCATGGTATTCAACTATATTGCAAAGAAAATCTGCAGTGGCAGTGAAAAGTCCTTTAAAACTATTCTATTTTCATAAATCAATTTTTTCTCAAGAAAGGTTTTTTTGTCTTTTGGGAAAGTGGATTTTGGATGCAGACACAAATTCCCTTGAATTTCCCCAGAACCCATTTGTTTTATACTCGTCTTTTCATAGCCACATATATTAGCTTTTGCTTGGGCTTTAGAATGACTTCCTGTGTGTATTTCCTCTCAACACCATATGTGAGCATGACATTTTTTTTCCTATTCTCTTCTCAATTCTTCCTTGTAAAACTGCACGTTAGACACAAGAAGGTGAAAATAGTTCTCTTGTGTGAAATACGTGCTGTGCCACAATTTGCAGGAATTCCTGCACCTCTGTCATAGCACAGGTCTTGGATCACTCTGAGTTCCATCACTAGGTCCTCAAGTGAGACAGGATGATCAGAGTGAAGTGATGAAACATATTTGTGCTCTGCCAACAGTCATTTCTTACATTAGGTTACCATACACTCTTCCTTCCTTTGATCTACTGCTTCTGAGGAGGAGATGAAACACTGCTTTGCCTTTATTTTTTGTTTCCTGTGATCAGGGGCTGGTCAAGGCACTTGTACTGAACTAGGATTTTTATTTCCACTCAGTTTACAATGAGATTCATATATGGTGGAATTCTTCAAACCAGCAAACAAAATAGATTTAAGGTAGGAAAATGGAAAATAAATTTCAGAATATCATTAGTGGGGTAGGTTTACTTATTTTTAAGTGCCTATTTAAGTAAAAGTTTATGTCTTAGCTAATGCTAGTGTTTGGAGATCAATGACTATTGTAATGAACAAAAGCAGAACAGTAAACCAGAAGTTTCCATCAGTGTCATTTCTTTTAAGCAAAGGCGTGAAGAGAAAGATGCATATTATTAGGGTTATTATAGGAAAGATGCTATAAAATTGGTAACTCATCTTCTGAAAATCATTTTGTATCGACTGATTGAAATTGTTTTCAGCTAATATGTGTATTGGTGCAGCATTCCCTCTATATAGATCTTATGTCTTAAAAATAGAAAATGAGAGAGAGAGGGATGTCATTATTATTGCTTCCATATTATTGACACATCTGGTAAAATCTTTCAGACTTTGTGAGAAAAAATAGATTGATTAAGTGTGCATTTTTTACCACACAGCATGTGATCTTTTTTATTAGGGCATTATTCAAAGCAGAACTAATGTGAGGAAATTCGAAGAGCCAATACTTTAAAATCAGATTAGAAGAACTAGATGTTTTGTTCCACTTATTAGTTTTTATTTATCATGAACCAGATCTGATTTTCTTACACTGTCATCAGTGATCTGATACATACCTTGAAATGCATTGATAGAATCCAGCTGTAAAGTTCTGAGCTGCACTTGTACAAGGATCAGTAGATAAATGTGTCTACACAGCAGTAGCTGTTCAACAGCAGCAGCACTTCTTCGTGCCTTCTGGCTCCTGCCTTTTGTAGCCTGTAGAAAGGACCCTGACAGAATTTAAATCTAGCTGCTATTTCTTTCTCATGGAGCCTTTCTGAGCTGTCTTGTAGAATCACAGAATAACATAAAGGTTGTCTAGTCCAACCCATTCTGTAATAAGCAGGGATATCTTCAGCTAGATCACGTTGCACTGACTGTTGCTGATGTCATGGTTCTCATGTATTTTCCTTCTTACTCTTTGTGTTCCATTGAATGGCAAGTTCTTATTTTCTGCTCTCTGATTTTTTTTTAATTAATAAGAACTCCATGGAAGTCATATGACTGGTACATGTCTGTCTGGAGAAAAGGTTAATACATATAACATAAAGATTAATGGCCTAATTCATTATATCTTTTGTGAAACTTTTTAAGGAAGCTGAACAGGGAGATTAGCAGAATTTCAGAGATCCACAAGAAAAATTAATTTCAGAGGTCTTACTCTTTTAGCCAGCTGAAAAAGCATAACTATATGGGTTAAAATCCTGTCCATGCATTGTAAGAACTGCAAAAAGCTGCCTGACTGGGTAAGCTCATCAAGAACTGTGCTCATAGAGTTCACACCATCAGCCTTGTAGTGCAGAGCTTTTGTTTTATTCAGACTTCCAGCTCCTGAACCTCAATCTTCAACATTCTTTCTTTGTAACTGTATTTTGTGTTCCTAATAACTAAGGTGTCTATTCTCCTGTTTCAAATCTTCAAGTTGACCTAACTAAATTGAAGTACTAGTGCACTTCCTATAATTCTAGCCATCATTTTGTATCATCCATTGCCCTCTACTCCTGTTAACTGTGTTCTTGTGTGCAGTTAACAATCTTCTAGATTAATTAAGCAGTTACTCTTTGCTGTGGTGATGTTTAAGAGGAGGCTTTGGATGTCAATAAGACCTGTGTATTAATTGTTTAAGATAATTGCATTTGTTTACATTACCAACATGATTTATAACAGTGCTGCCTTTAACAGAGATTTCACTTTTCCTGCCTGAGTTAGTATCACTATGCTTTAGTTTAATCAATGCAAATTGAGCAATGAAGGCAGGCTGTCACACCTTATTTGAAAGTAAGTCCTTAATACAAAGTATGTAAATCTTCTTGCAATTAAGAACAAGTTAACTTTTTCTATGAGACAATTTTCTCTAAAATCATTATCTCCCAGCTCTGATTTCATATCCTTTTGCTGAGCAAGATCAGGAAAAAAATTAAATTTCTTATGTTCATGGAAGTTTATTCTGCCTGCTTGAGAATTTGGACCACCTGCCTTGAACATAGAGGCAGTAGCCTAGCAGGACACTTGAGTATACTCTTAATTGCACACATTTAAGCTATTCCTTAAGCCTAGAATTTATGGGCCTGAAAGCACAATTTCTACTACTTGATAAAAGGCTAATTTTATCAGCTGTCACTAGTTAGTCTGTCTCTGATAAAACACAGATACTAAAAGAAGAAAAATTCATATAGATTAAATTGCTATTTTATTGCCTGGACATGTGAGGACAGATCTTGAAATATACTGATACTTACAGGTATGGCAAATAAACAGTTTCCTTTATTTGGTAGTCTCTTGCTCAGTTACATACATATATCCACATAGTTTCTCGATAGTTGCTGATGGGTAACTAGGAGGGAAATCAAATTTGTTGGTTGAGAGTGTCAATTTGCTGCATTAGTGTTTAGTTGTACATTTATTTCAAAGGACTGTACTTTTGCTGTGGCTATTTAGTTAGAAGCCACAGAGTTTCCTTCCCCGTGACAGACACCACCATTTCAAATTTTCAGTTAGTAAAAAAATTTGCCTAACTCTCCTATGTGATTAAAAGAATTCTGTGCAATTTCAAAAGGAAAGAGAAATTCATAAGCAATGTGTGGAACACCATCTTTAAGTATGTGGGTAAAACATATCTGCATAATTTGAAGTGTTTTAAGGTTGAATGCCAGCTGATGGAGACTCTCCATGGTAGTGCTAGGAGGAAGTAAAAATATGAAACTGACTTAACGTAAAAGAATCCCTTAAATAATGTGAGAATTGAGGAGAACTTAAAATGGGCCTTCTGGGCTAGTTTCCTCTTGGAAATTGTTTTTCATCTGGATAGGATGAATATATACATGTCATAGGTTTTGCAAATAGTTTATTGTGACTGAAAACCCACTGGTTCAAGGCTCAGCTCATCTTAGGGGGTGCTAGATGTCTCTATTGGTTAGCAAGAAAATAAATGGACCTCAGAAAAAAAACATGTACTTGCTGAGATGAAGGCAAATAATATCCTGAGAAGCATTCTGAAAAGGCATTGTGATACAGATCTTACCCTCTGCTCTGTCATTCAAATTCTTAAACACCGCTTTGCATCATAGTTCTTTAATCACTCATTTAAAAGCAGATCTGAACGAAATACGGAAAGGAAATAATTGTGGTCAGATATTCATTTTGTCTATTTTTGATTGTGTTTAATATCAGCATGGTACATCTTTCAAAAGTAATTTATCCCTTGTTTTTGTACTTTGTCAGTTAGGCTTATTCTGCCATAGCATATGATGAGATGAGGTATGCTTTGGATTTACTTTTTGCATAAAGAGCACAAATTCAAGACTGACATTTTACCAAGGCTAAAATTGCACCCAGTAATGAAGCCCAACTAAAATGTGAATCAGCTTCTGACTGATTTACACCTGCAACTCAGTACTGTTTAATTAGAAGCATAAGTATCTGGAACTGCACCTGTGCCTGAATTAAAGTTGCAGATACACGTCTGCCTGCAGAAGAAGAGGCAGACTGGTGAAATTATGACATTTTAACTCCGAGGCATATACCGTGATGATATATGGAGGATGTTTGAATTGCTTTTCCCAGTTCTCAAAGCAAAATATTTTACATTTATGAGCTTTGTGTGCTTCAAACTGGATTGAACCCTTATACTTTAGAAAATTTGCACAATACTTTCACTTTTATTTTGTGTACAGCAGGACATATAGCAATGTCTTGTTTCCAGCTGATGGTATGTGTTTTGCGTACCTCTTTGTGCATATTCAGCTTGCACAAGCATAAAATCCAGATGATTTATATATCAGATCAGAACATCAGTGTTCCTATCTGGCCTTATACAAAACCTCTCCTTTTTCACTGGTATCTTGGGCCTGTCTTTTAGCTATTCTGCCAATGTTTTACTTTTTTCCAAATCCTGAGACATCATTATCAACTTACATTATAAGCAGATTCTTCTCAAAGTCTCTTACTCACACAGAAGATACTCTAGCTGTGATGTTAGCAGTAAAGTGAGAAACACCTCTTCCATAGGCACTAGAATGAAAATGCTTAAATACCTGCATAGCTTTAATAGTCACAAAGATAAATCTTTATACAATTACAAATTCCTTAAAATTAAGATTTGCTCAGAAAAGCTCTGATGGTAAAAATCAGACTAATTAATATAGCTAATTTGATTGCAAATAACTCAGAGTAAACTAGGTCTTCATTTTTTTTTAATTGCAGATATAAAATCCAATTTAGCAATCCACTGATCCTTGAGATTCTTTTATAATAATCTGCAGTCACTGACTATTTCTGCCTATTTCTAACACAGAAATATGAGTACAGTTTACCAGTCTGCTTTTTAATGACTAGTTTATTTCATTATTTTAGAACTTAAGATTCCTTTTGAAACATTGAACTATGTGGTTTTCAGTGCTACTTTACACTATAAAAATTGGAAGTTTGGAGAGCTTGATGTGATTAAAATATGCTTATTTTGAACTGGCTTGGAAAATAAATGGAAAAGCACAAATACTGTGGAGATTGAAATGTATAACTACAGAGACTTTTTGTGTTGACATTTGAGTCAGTGGCTTTCAGTAAGTGAATAACATGGCAAATGCTGGTTCTATGGTGGCATTGTCTGTACACTTCTTGGTGCCCTTGACGGATTTTTCATTTCATGTGTCATTTATAATTTGCTGCAATGATTATGAGAAGTCTCCTCCTCTGTGCATATATGAATATAAATAACAAATATAATTTTTTATGAAAAAGAGAATATGCCTTGTCAGCCTTCACTAACCTGCAAGTCTTTTCCTTTGTGTCAAATTTGATGAGATAAATTGCATCAATGCAAGTTTCTAAATGCCCTTATCTCTGGAAAAGATGAGAAAGAACACTAAAAGAGTTGACAAAATAGTTGACAAAATCTGAATGCCCACTCACATCCAGAATTAATTCAGACCTGAAAATGAAGTATTGAGAAAACTGAGATCGTGAGGACCAACGCAGTTAGCAAGGACCTCCTTATCTCTAGACCTTTTCATTGGGTTCCATTTCAGAAAGGCTAGTAGAAGATCCTTTGGCATTAATGTTGCATGATGGGCTCTTTCTGATTATGCTTTAGTTTCTCATGTAAGTAATTGATGTTTCAAACTTGCATGCTTGGTTCCATTCAAATCACATGAGAAACTGTCACTTTGATCTCTCTTCTTGTGGCTGCTTCTATAATTCTTTTAACATCTCGATACATTGCAGAGGATTTTATCTGTCATCATTTCTGCGTCTGGAAAGCAAATATGATAGATTTCTGTTCTTCTAGGTAGGTTTCTCCACTGTAATACAATTAACATTGGAAGTTGAGTACTGACAGAAAATATATACTCAATCTTCACAGAGTGTTAATTGAAAGAACACAGTTTATTAGCATTTGTTAATCCAAAATTTAGTGAAAATTTTTGTTGCAAGCTAAAGTCCAGTGCAGTTTTTACCATGGATAAAAAAATATTACTTCTGATAGTGAAAACAGTCCTTCACAATGATGAAAGCCAAAGCGAGAATTCTTGAGATGCAAACTAGTTGTTACTATGAAAACTAGCCGTTTTTCACTGGCAAATGCAAATAACTCTCAGTAGGCAAGAAAAGATGGTGATACAAGCAGGACTGGTGGCATGAATAGCTAGGTTAAAAAGAACTAATTGTATTTTTGACTTCATGTTGTTCTTAAGGTTTGTTAAGATACTCATGGGAACCAGAAGGGAAGGATAAGGCCACATTATCTTCTTTTCTTGGTCTGATGAATTATAAAGTTGCCTGTTTATAATTTTTAGGAAGAAAACCCTCAGTGCAGTAATTATTCCCTTATTCCCTCCATTTACTGATTTATACACAATGAAGGGTCTTCTCAGGGCTATTTGTGGCTGACTGCATCATTCCCTGATTTTTTACTTATCCTCTGTCAGAAGCCTTTCAAACCAATAGCTCCCTTTTTTTCTGGTTTTGTTCAGCTAGTTAGAGATGCCTTGACTTTTGTAGCTGCCTATCTTTGATTGATTCCTGGGAATGAAGCCTTCCAAACTCATTAGCTATAATTCACTACATGAACTGGTCTTTCACGCTCAACATTTTTTCTTCCCTGACTGATGTATTTCATGGCATACCAGTAAAACTGGATAGAACCTGACTTGGTTCACCTGGCAGAGGTGATAGATGAAGGTGAAGGTGAAAAAACATCTTAAAGATCTCTCATTCTTGCCTGATTTGCTTTAGGTCAACCCCTTTAACACTGTGTGAGTTGAAATATAGTCCTTCCCCAGTTTCCAAGAGGTGCACTAGAGCTACAGACAGCCACAAATAGGGGCATTATATCGTTTTTTACTGCATTACTGTAAGAGAATGAAACCAAGACAGTAACTTTTACTCATGCTGTTTGTATTTGGCTACTTCACTCTTCTTTTGTCTCCTTTCTTCATGCCAAGAAAAAGGAAAAAGATTATTAAGTATTCCAGTGTGGAAAGGGCTGAAAACTCCCTTTTTAATCTATATGAGAAAAAAAAAAAAAAAGTTGATTATATACAAAAAAAGGCTTAGATCAGACAAAAGAAAAAAAAGTCCTCAGGCATCTAACAAGCCCACCTTGAAACAGGAAACTCCACTGGATGCCACAGCTCACAGAATCACCTTCTCTTCATCAAACCCTTCCTACCAGTCAAAATATTAGAGGAGTTCACAGCTAGGAACACAGCTTCTCTGTGGGCAAACAAGCTTCCTTTTGCCAGTGGAAATATATAACACCATGATTACTCATCCCAAAATTCCTGTTTTGCTTCAGTTTTAATAGAACAGACAAAACAAATAGACATTTTAGTCATGCATGCTTCATTATGGCTTTTGTTGAATGACAAAAATAACCTGTTTAATCCATTATACTTTCTAAAGAAAGTGTACTGTAATCAATATTTCAGATGTTTCAAACTTAGAAGAGCTATGGTTCTTGTTTAGAAAACATGAGGCAATATTGGAGAAATTAAATTGCTCAGCTATTTAGTTTTCTTATAATGGCAGCAGAAGAAGCAAGGCTTAAAAAAGTTCTATAAAGAGTGCTATGTTTTTCTAGCACAATTATAATTAAGGTTGATGGATTGCTAAAGAGGCAAAGAACAGTGAATTTTCTGCATAAGTTTTAGAGCTTGGATAGAAACTGGAAGCCACTAAATTATGCAGTTCGGAGAACTGTTCACTGTTAACACCTACGGATGGACAAAGCAGCCCAGACAGCACAAAAAACCCTCTTAATTTTTCCCACTAAATCAAATATTTCTTGACCTTTGGAACAAGATGTAACTCGTCCTGTAGGAACTTTTATGTTACTCTTATGTGGACTTTAGATTGGGCTATTATTTGATCCTTCTGGTGTACTCACATGCTTGGTATGGCTGTGTCTGAAGTTTTACTTGTATCATCATAGGACTTATGGCTGGCAAGCAAAGTCTACTGACAGTTGTCATTTCAGTGCTAGAGGAATGTGGCTTTGGAGAACAGGCAGTGTAACTTCATCAGTTCTTACTACCATATTGTTACTGGAAATTTCCCCAGTCACAGAGAATTTCCAAATACAGTCCCTACCCTGTTCTTTCACTGTTGTAAAGGAAATTAAAGGAGTCAAAATAATATGTTTCAAAATGTAGCCTAAATATAAAGGACAATTTTTATGGGTGCCCAAAATCTACTGAAAGTCTGTATGGATTTAGGTCCATTTCATATACTCAAATATTCTCAGAAGATAGGTATTTGGCCTTCTGAATAAAGTCAACATGCACAAAGAAGGAAAAAGGCTGCATATATGTATACATGCATGTGTTTTCTGCATGAGGTTTAGTTTGCTACTGTATTTGGCAGGAATAAAAGTATTTCTGTTAGTGTATTTTAGCTGTGTACATTTTAAAGCTTTTTGCTCTAGTTTCTGATGAGTCCTCAAGATCAAATATGATGACATTTGTGATACTTGGCTAATCTTGGAAGTTATTATTTCAGGTAATTTTCAACTTCTTCTGAGGTAACTTGTATTACCTACATATTCATGGCCAGGGTTACCCTTGAAGGAGGAGAAAAAACATATTTTCTCTTTGTAAAATAAAGCATCTTTTTTCTTTCTCTTTATTTCTTAGTAGTAATGGCATTGTATAAGATTTATAAGACTTAGGTTTATAGGAAGTGATATTCCTGTAAGCTTGTCTGTAATGCTAGTGCAAGACTCTGGAGAGGAATATAAATTAAATATGTAAAAACATGCAGCATTTTAGTTTTTATGAATTATTCTGTTCCATTGTGTTTAGCTTTGTTAGCAGCATTACAAATCAGAGAATCATAGAACTGCATGACTAAGAGAACATAAAAAATGATGTATCCCACTGTATTGAGATAGAAACACCCTAAGAGATATTTGTTTTGTCTACTTAACAAATAGTAACTTAAGCCACATATTGCTGACTATACAGAGCAACTAGGCATATTCATCATTCTCTGATGATAGACAAATCAGTTTTGACTTCACAAGTCTACAAACACATGTATTGATTGTCCTATTTCACAATTAAAACTTTTTGAGAATATGAAGAGCTATAGAGTGCAAGATTTTATTCAATATCAAGTGCCCATACTATTGGTATGTTTTAGCAATGTATTTTGCCTTGTATGAGATGAGGGTGCTCTTCTATGTTGAAAAATTCATAAATCAAATAATATTCATAATAGAATTAATGTCAGTGCAATTCATCATCTCCCAAGTTTCAGGAGTGCAAATTCATCAAAACAACAATCTTGTTGGGTACTGTTTGTAATAAAAAATTATTTCTGCATCCAGTTCTTCTGAAGGGCTTGTGAGAGGTTGCTTGCTGATTCATCAGTGTTCATGTTGAGGTAATCCTTGTGATCTTCAACACAATTGCAGTTTTTTTCTTATGGTTGATCTTTCTTCTTCACTTTTTTTTTTCACTTTTTTTTTTTTTTTTCTTCACAAGAACAAAATTTACATATTTTGTTTCATTTATCATTGACAAAACAGATAGGGATTACTTGTATGAACTTATTACCTGTATCTTCTAAATAACTGTCATGGGTTCAGCAGTAGCAGCCATTTTTCTCTTTCTCGGTAGCTCGTGCAGCACTGTGTTTTTGACTTTCAGCCTGGGAACAGTGCTGATAACACCAATGTTTTTAGTTATGGC
>JAOEHX010028048.1:0-32138 GCA_025448015.1 Bolborhynchus lineola | reverse complement strand
GCTCAAATAGAACGGGTTTTGGCCTTGGTCAATGGTACAAAAAGTGTCATACTTTTGTTTATGTGAAGATACAAGTAACTAAAACTGCCCATAAAGTTGTTCTCGAGACTAACAAGTGCCCCAGAAATATCCATCCCACAGGAAATGCTCTTTTAGTTATAAATGGATGATTTGCAGAACAATGTCACACCCACAGGCTCACTTTCTAGAGGACACAATAGAAGTGACAAGATCAACATTTAGCAAGAAATTGCCTATCCAATCTGTTTATTTGAAAGTGTGCAGTCTATTCAAAATTGAAAAAAGGTCACTGGTGATATGACAGTACATAAAGGCAATTATGGAAAAAGGCACATATCCTGTATAATGTGATTTGGTACCTGAACACACTTTGCAACAGTAGCGCTGTAATTGGGATGAAAAAGAAAAATGAACAAAAGTAGTAGCCAGTGAAATATCTTGCAATCTTAAGAAGCTAGCACCTCAGACAGATATGAACCATAGGCAAACGTTAATATGTTTTCCGTCTGTCTGAAGACTGAAAACTGTGGTATCTGGCAGGTAATGATGCCAAAAGTTGAGGGATTAGAGGCACAAGACATGAAAGCAAAAGTCAGAACTAATGCCACCTTCTGAAAGCAATGGTCTTTAACTTGGGGAGCCTCAGTGAGCCTAGACTGCATCATAGACCAATTGAACATCCTCAGTAAGTTTAATTATTTGATTGATTATTGGTATGTGCAATGGTGTGCCAAGTAATGCTGGTTTTCAAGGTTTTTATTCTGCACCTTGGATTAACAGACACCAAGGTTTTAAAACAGAGAGTGAAGCACTGTGAAGCTTCAACATTTTTTGGTAAAGGCATTTAGGCCCAGGTACAGAATAAATGGGTTTTAGGAGACCTTCAGGCCAGAAGTTCAGAACAGTCTCCAACAATTCACTGTGTGTCACTGGATGTGAAGACATTACACAGGCAAGAGGAGGTCTGAAGCCTGCCATGATCATGAAATGTCTTCCCAGTGAAATCAGAATGACTTTCTGCAGGGACCCATATCTGTCTCCATCCTCTTTGGTGCTGCCATTGATGCCAGTGGGTTCTTAGCCCCATTTCACAATGCACAGCTGAAGTGCTAGCAGTTCTGTCAGCTGTATCACCAATAAAACTTCCTCAGAACCCTGTGCAGCTTTGGTAAATTAACCTGCCAATGTGCAAGAGAGTTTAAGAAGAAATAATCTTTGTATTTGGATCGGGTGAGTGTGATAAAATGAGTCAACTTGTCTTTCAGTCCCTCTAACACCAACAACGTACACATATGAAACATATCGCATCCCAGTTTCCAGGTTTGGGGCTATTGTGGCAGGCAGAAACTGCCCAAACCCCTTTTAGAGGAATTGGAGGGTCACTAGAAGCACTTCATACAGTACCACCTTCTTCCCTTAAAGCTGATCTATAGCCTCACACTACCTAGTGTGAAAATTGTGCAATGCTACTCTGAGGACTTTGCCTCTCACCTTCTTTGTTTTAAAGGTTAAGCACTATTCTCTGCTTTCCTCTGGCCCTCTGTACATTAGGTGTATGTGGGTATTGGGAAAACATCACATTAAAGGAAGTGAATACACTGATAAGGAATCAATGAACATGGCCCTCAAGGGGAAACTTCACTGAAAGCACAGGAGTACCAAGTCCCTAATCAGCTTCTTTTTTCTCCTTGATAACTATCTCTGCATCAGAAGTAAGTGGAAGCTGACAAACACAAACAATTGTTTGTGCATAAACATAACTTCCGTTACAACCATTTTTATTTACCATATTTGTCGTGTTACACCTGTATGTTCTTTGCAAACCAGGTATTCATACAGGGAAAAGAAGGCAGAGAGTGCTGTAATTCCTAAGGCTACAGGCACTTTAAGAATAAAAGGCTTAACTCTTTAGAATTATGCATTCCAAAACCCTCCACAAACAAACATAGCTAAAACCATAGCACAAATACTTTTACTTCCTTTCAGCTTTATAGTAAAGCTTTCAGCTAATGGAAACTTTGCCAAAGTTTGATTTAAATATTCCTTCAGAAACTTTTTACTAGTCTAATGAAATACCAAGAGCAGGAGGTGGGCAGGCTATTAGAATCATAGAAGAGAATCATAGAATCATATTACTCCAATCCCTGTTGTTAAAAAATACCCTTTGTGTGGAATTTGGATGAGTCCCTCCCCAGAGGTACAGAATGCCATAAAGATAAGAAGGACTACACCTTGCAGCACAGATCCATGGGGCTGTATGAGAAGGACTGCACAGTTACCAGCTGTCTACTCCAGTCCCTTTCTGGAGAACAGCTGCTAATGCATTCTCCAGAGATTGCATCTGGCTGGATTCCCCTGCACTCAAATCCCATTGATCTGGTTCCGTTCTAGCCCTCTGTACTCACAGTTCAAAGAACAGCAAGGCCTGTAAAGAAATTACTGCCATATTGTTCAGTCGGCCACAGTGAGCAATATATAGGATTATAATTAGGAACACATTAAGGGAAACAGCTCAGTGGAGATAAGCTGTTTGACTGCATACGCTTTTTGATGAGGGCTTAGTGCCAATCCCAGAATAAAAAAGATTAAATGTTTGTTACCAATCCTTTTGAACTGCTGGCAGAACATGTGGTAAAGCATTTTTGATTCAAATTAAAAGCATCCTAGGATAAAAATAACTCTGCTCTGTTAGACCTTTCCAAGTGAAACGATTTGTAGGCTGATTTATTGTCTTTTCCTTCACCTCCTTCCACCAGCATGATTAACATATGCATGTCTGAATTGCACGTAAGCCTGGACAGGTATTTGTCTTGTTACACATCTGTGCAACAAATGGCAACACAAATTGCATACAGACCAGATGTAGATTTTCAAAGTCTCAGCAAATTGTATTTGACCAAGCCCATAGATAAAAGTTTTATTACAATTTATTATTTCTTTCCGGTGGAGCCAGTTCTATAAGGAGTCACCATTCTGCAGGTGACAGTACTGATGTTGAGCGAATTATAGATAAAGCAGACAGGTTTAATACAGGGAAAACCCTATAGGAAGTGAAATGCAGCAAAGAAGAAAACAAGTCTCCTCTAATAGCCTCGTGAAGTGCTTATCACTGCACTCTGTGTTGTGTAATTTATATATCTGGGGGGTGCTGTTTTTAGGGTTCTTTCTTCAGGCTCTAGAAGATTTTGAACTGGCACCAAGTATGCCAGACAGACTGGAATTTGACAGATTCATGCTACGTTCATGAAGCTTCCTACACTGAGACAGGTTTATGATATTTCTGCATGTAAATTACCAGGGCTTGGGGAAAGAGCTACATTCTCACTCACATACCTGTACACACAGAAATATTCTTTTATACATATTTTCAAAGCAAATCCCATTTTTAGTAAGCTGGTTAAGGAAATGCAATCTGATAAGTATTGACTGTCTTGACCAGGAAATATTTGTACTAACATTAACAGAAATATCCACAACAGACTGTTCAGCTCCACTGTAGAAACAGGTTAAAAAAAATAATCAGGAAATTTGTAACAAGAAAATGGATTTAAAAGACTAAAAATATAAAGTGATCTTACATTCAAAGCACTATTTCTTCTTCTGGTAAATCCAGTCTAATAATACAAAAGACTTTAGAGCAGTATTATTTTTACAACATGTGGAACTTCACAAAATTGCCTTAGTTCATGTCTACTTGGGATCTGGAGAATTTGCACTAAGTCTAACATACCATAGCAAAACATTGGTACCAACTGAAGAACAGTCATTTCACATACAGTGTGGTCAGGAAATGGTAGCCTGTTGTGAGGACAGAATTCCAGTCAGTTGTCAATCAAAATTCTGACTGCTTTTGGCCAGAGGTGATCGCAGGTGTCACCTCTGTAGCTAGACAGAAGTCCACCTCCACTTAAAACAGGTATCCTGTTCTCCACACTGAACTCTCATCTGTTGTGCCATACTTGAGAGTTGTTTATAAAGCTTCTGCTGACCCCTCTCATCCCGGCAGCTGTGAGCGCAGCCCTTGCCCTTTCCTCAAAGGTCATTCACTTTCAGCTTCTGCTGTAGCAATCCCGACTCCAACAAACCCAACTCTTACTCATCCCTTTTCCAAGGAAAACCCAACAGAATTCATTACAAAATTTCACTGAAGGAATGCAAATCAAAGGACCACAGGAACCGGCATGAAATTTCTGAAGTCTGCCATTTGCTTTGAGATCACTGGTTGAAAGTTGCAGTAGACAATATGAAGTTCTTATTTTAAGATGTGAAATACAATATGTGGGACCTAGACTGAAAATGATATAGTCACATTAATTAAATATTTACTATAGTAGATGCTTATGGCAATTATATTGAAGCTCTTTTTAATTGCTGGCAGAGACAGTGCCAATCTTGGTCAGAAACTCCAGAGCAATGAAACAAGGCATATTAGGCTGGGGTCTGGCCTGGGTCCCAAATTCAAAGGAGGACCATTTTGGTAGACCAGATCAGGAATTAAGACTTATTCTACCAGCAGCATTTTTAAGTCCCAGACCAAGAGGCACTCTTTTGCCTGAAGGTGGGATCTTGATTCTTCACTTCCTGCTGCTGTCTTTTTGAAATAAAGCCTTTGTTACATGCCAACCAGGTTTACCCACATAGTTCCTTTGAAGGTACAAACAACCCAGGCTGGTGAGTTCTTCTCAAAAGCATGCGTCTGTTGGGAAATGTTAAGAGAAACAACCACGCAGACTTGCTGATGTGGATTTGATTTACTTGATATGCACATGTTAGCCATGTTTTGGGGACTAAAAAATGCAGTAAAAAAGTAATATTAAAAAGTTCATATGCTATATATCCAGAATCACAGTAAAGGGAATTATGAATAGCAAATTCAACAGCCACTGGTAACATGGTAACATGGTCAAATGTTATTTAAAAATTAAAATTAATTTACTGTCTCCAGTGCTAAACTACTAGAAATAACCCCCAATTTTCTTCTCAGGTAAACAACAGAAAGATCATATAACAATATTAAACCTGGAAATTTAAATAATGATTCCTTCTTATAGCAAAAAATCTTTACTGAACATTTAACCAGAAATTAATGTATTTTATCTTCTCATCCTTTTTTGTATATCTCTGAAATCTTTTTTTTCTGTCCCTTCCACCAAGGAAAAGCATCCCAAAACAAGAACTGCATGTCTTCATCCCCCATTTGCGAAGGCTTGGAGCTACCTCAATTTTTTAGAGAACCAGCTAAAAAGCAAAATAAAACACCTTCAAAGAAACCACATCACACAATTTGTTCTCTTGACTTCTAAAGTGGAAGATACATACTTACCTACATGAGGGGCCTGATTATCCATTGCCTTGCTTGCATACATGCTTACTTAAAATTATTCAAAAGAATTGCAAGATTGGCACCGAATACTACTTCAGGTTTCCATTTGGCACACAGTTTGTACACACCTTTCCAAAGGAATAAAGAACTGTAGATCCTTAAAAATAAAGCATAACTTCATGAGTATTTCTTTCATAAATATTGCTTTTTCCCAAATTCTCCCTACCACTCTTTTCCAGCCTTGCATCTTCCCTTCAGCACAACTCTGTTATGTCCATGAGTGAGCACACCCCACTCCCCAAGCTGCTCTTCCCACAGACTCACAAACCAGAACACCTACGAGGCCAGTATGGGCGTAAAGTGCAGCAGCTGGGTCTGGAAATGGGGAATGAAGGTATATCAAGCATTGTGTTGGCTAACCTGCTTTTGGATGCAAGCTGACTCTTATTTAGCCTAAAAGAGCCTTTGTATTTGGATCTACTTTTCTTCCAGTGAATAATCTAGCCAAAAGACAGCCTTCATGAGTGGCAATTGCCCCAGAGGTCATTAGCTATAAAAGAAAGCTGATTAAAGCATCTCCCATCCCTATTTTTATCATTTCACAACACTGATGGAGCTTGCCAGCTGAGAATGAATAGCACTTAGATGGTTGTTTTGGAAGTCATGAGCAGCACTGGTGGCTTACAAAGTAAGTGGTAGGCTTCTTGGACATGGATAACATGTATGAGACTCTAGTAAGTGAGCAAAAAGGCCTAATCAAATGGAGAACAAATGCTACCAAAATCTAAAATGCTTGGAAACTGTACCTAGGAGGTTTTGCAAACAATTACAGGCAGTCAGTGTCTGTCTGAAGAGGTCCTACACTGTTTTTTCATATGTGTTTTCAAATTTTCTCACCAACATTTCCTATCTTGTCTCTTTCTTAAGACAGAGTCTACAATTTTCATTCAAATGTCCTCAAAGGTGTCACTCTGCATGCTACGGTAACTGAACCCCATCTTATTCAAGAGGATTTCTGCTCTTTTTTATTGCTGTACAAACTTAGTGCTCTCCACAAATTTTCATTATCGTTAGAAATCATGAGAGCCAACTATAAAGTTGATCAGACCCTAAAATAAATGCAGCTGGAGAAAGGAGTTTAATCTAAGAGAATAGATTTTCTGAGCCAAGTTTGTATTAGTTTGTGTTGCTTTTATTGCAAGGCAGAGATGTGTTTAGAATAGCATGACTATCAAAGGAAATACTTAGTGCCAAGGAGGACCTTGAGAGTCCAAGCAGGGAAGTTATTTGTACAAATTTGCTAGATGTAAGTTACACACAGAGCCACAGTTTCAGAACTCTTCTTTTAAAAATGCCTTCATCAAAACTATTGGCACACATGCACATTTTGTTAGGTCTTCTTGCACTTTCTGCCTACCTGAGGCTTGCAGAAACTCAGCGAAAGCCAGGTTTTAATTTAGATCCTCTCCAGAGCAAAGAATGGCATCTTCAGCAGGACTTAATCAAGAAAAGTCTTGGGAGGTAGAGCATTTCTAAGATGCTATGGCACAATTTCCTCCCTATTTCCCATTTGCTCTCAAACGCTACTGATTTACTGCAGGCTTACATCAGCATTGAATTTCTTTCTTGTCAGCACTAGCTCAGATGCTTTAGCCAGTCAGTAAAGAAAGAAAGGCTATGTTCAACCCTTCCTTTCCATTCCACCATACACCATCTGCTATCTGCCCACCTGCTCTCAGCTGAACACTGACCAAAGGGCATCAATATTTCTGTACCTGACTCTTTCACTTGGGTAATCCAAACCACTGTTCAGTATTAAGTCCATGAAGGATGTAATGGAAAACTTTTCCTTCATCTCAGGTGTTTGTGGAAAATCAGTGGAATCTGGTTTATACTGTGCAGTTATAGTATAACTAACTGTAGCAATTTACTGAAATGTGAAGTCCTGAAGTAAAACTTTTATTACATGGAACCTATATGCAATTATCTGAGTTTTTTCAGAAACAGCCTCAAGACAGTATTGTTACAAGAAGATATCCAGAATATGATAAATAACTTCAAAAATTGTGTTGCAGGCAAAATTCCAACCCATCTGCAGGAAATGGTTCATATAACTTGGAGAAGCCTCACCTTGTTGAGGAGCAGTCTCGGCAAGGTTCAGTTGCTGTTGGCAGAACCCTGCCTACAACTATGATACCTACAATTGCTGAGGTACCACACTTCAGAAAGTTTTGTTATGGCTAATTAAGTAACAGGCAGAGCAAAGCTTGTTTATTATTTATTTTACAGTAGCATTAATTGAGAAATAAGCAAGTGTGTTGAAATTACCAACTGGCTCAGCAGTTTCTCATGATCACAGAAAATTGCAAACAGCCTGTTCTCATTTCTCATTGACTTTGTATTTTTTTTGTATGAGTCAGAGAGCATAGTATCTCTTCCATATAAAGAATTTAATATATTTAAAAGGAATAATTTACTTATTTTATATAAGTTTCACATTAAGTATACAGTTTGCAGATGTAATTGTCATGGAATAATTCACCCCAGAGTTTGGATCAACTCTTAGACCTTCTATTTTTCAAAAGATATTCATGCTGTATTCACATAGTTGGTAATAGTTCACAAATAAAAACTGTGTAGTTACTCAGAACTGGCGTCTATGAAAGGTTTACGTATGCACCTAGATTACAAGCAGATAATTCCATATCACATATGAAATACTTGGTTACACTGGAAAAACCTACCTCTAACCTAAAATACTGTTTTGCTGCAACAGGAATTATAAACTGTCATTAAACTGCACAAAGCAAATGTATTTTCATAAGAGAGGAATTACTTTACAGTAGCTGTTTAATTTAAATATATCCCATGAAGCTCATGAACTTTTCTGGTTTAATATTTAGACATGAAAAAAATGCAGATAGAATATAGCAAATTGACTTCATAAAAAAAATGCATTGGTTGTTCCCATAATTTTCAGGACCCTAAGGCATAAGCTGCACTGAACGAATTAGAGCAGTCGCAGGTACTTAAGCCACATTATGTTTTACTGATATATCACATTCTGCAGGAACATGTTTTGCTGTGATTCATATTGTATACCATGGAAAGACTTCTCATCCTGATTGCATTTGTGTACAGATTTGCCGCTAATAGATAAGCTAAGAGGCTGTAGCCAACACATTGATGAAAATGTATGACGTATTTTATGAATGTTTACTATCTGCTACCATTACTCTTAAACTTAAATATTCAAGATACATCTATAGTAGAAAATTAAGCACCATTTGAGCAGGTTTATGGCACTGAGACCAGCTATCAGTAAGCAGGCTGTGTTATGTTTTTAAATTCTTTTACCTACAGTGACTTGTGGCTACATTCACATTTCCTGATAGGAATGGCTACTGGCTTGTGGGTGCTCCAAAATGGTGCCAAGGAATTGTTTAATGGAGTCCTAAGTGGAATAGACCAAAACCACACAGTGGGTTGTTTAAATAATTAAATATTATAGATGATTGAACTCCAATGCCCAGGAACATTCCCTGGCTTTGCTTAGTTTACCGGTAGAGACAAAAAAACTCAAGGAATGATGCACCTAACCTAGCTGTACATGTCATTGGAGACCTAATCTAATGAAGTTGCTGTCACAGCCAAAGAGTAAATACTCTTAAAGAACAATTTATTTCACATAATTTAACTGCCTCCATTATGATGTGGCGAGGCACTGGAATGGGTTGCCTGGGGAAGTTGTGAATGCTCCACTGTTGGCGGTGTTCAAGGCCGAGTTGGACAGAGCCTTGAGTGACATGGTTTAGTGGAAGGTGTCCCTGCCCATGCAGAGGGGTTGGAACTAGATGATCTTAAGGTCCTTTACAACCCTAATTATTCTATGGTTCTATGATGAGAGGAATCATTTTTTCACATGCACGCACACACACTGTTATAGACGACTCAGGTGACTAGTTCAAATGTAGATGTATACCACAGATCAAATGTTTTTCTCCATGAGATCTTCCAGTGAAACAAGTTTTACTGTATGCAAGTAGAATATATTCCTTCTCAGGCTCACCCTTTCTCTCAAAAAAACATGGTTCTATTTTGTTTTCAAACAGAAACATGACAAAAAGCAAGGCACAGAAGCCTTTTTGTTTGTTTTGCTATGTAATTACTAATTATACAAATCTGCTTGGAAATTACAAAAAAAATAAAAAAACAGTATCCCTGGATTCTCAGTCTATGCCACTAGCTGAGAAAACAGATATTTAACAGAGCAACTCAAATCTTTCTTTCTAAAGATGTCTTCTTTCTTGAAAAATACATCACAAGCAATTAGGAAAGAGATTAAGCCTCAGAGGATGTCATTAAATCAATTTACAACTGATAATGCAAAATTGAAGCACATTCACGGACTGGTGATTGCTGGGAATCAGCCTGATTTGGTTGTTGGGAACCTGTCCTTTAACTGATCAAACTATTAAGTCTGCATATCAGCTCTCTTCTGGCAAATATCCTCAAAATTATTTAAACAGCATGAATAGATTTATGAATTATTTACCTTGCACTGCAGAGTGTAGTTCATGAAAACTTACAAGAAGCAAAAGTGACATTTCTTTCCACAAAAGCTTGAAAATTAAAGACAGACAAAAACAATGTGCCTGGCAAAGTACAGGAGAATGCAACTGTAGATTTATTTGGATCAATACAGCACTAGAGGTACTTTTTAATGTAGGATTTAGCACCACATTATTGCACATCTGTAAATCTGTTAAAATTCATAGAATTCAAATAGGAAAAAAAAGAAGCAAAACCTACAGTAAACAACCCGTACCAGTACATGTACAAATCTGTACTTTCAAGTGTGATCTGTGAATGGATTACCCTCTCTTTCCAGAGATACCAAATTAGATGAGCTGTTTTACCTTGATTTTAAAATGTGTCGAACTTACATCTGCTAGTAAATACATTCCTTTATGATTCTCTGCAAAACTTAGGCTGTGTATTTCCATTCATTTGACTTTTGGAATGAAGGAACACTAATGGATGATGCAAAAAACATTATGACTGGTAGTATAACAGCAAAGCAAGAAACAAACAAACCAACCAAAACACAAAAAACCAAAACACATCTTCTCACTATATAAACTCTGTATCAACTTTGCACTAACCATATAAAATGAATTTATTTCCTCTCATATATTTTTCTTACAGGAGTGCCATAATACACTTTTCAGTTAAACTTATAACTATAGGACAAAATCTATATGTTCAAAACTAGTTGGTGGCTCAGACTTTCCCTCACAGAACCACTTAAGCATGCTTAAAATAAAGGGATCAAATCCTTAATGTCCTCTAAAAGCCAGGGATATTGCTGACAGTTTCAAAAGAACTGAGGAAGAGATCACTCAGACTGGGCTGCTCCTGGTAGTCCGATCTCCAGAAAAGGCTCTATTGCTCTCTGGAAAGAACTAAGAGAGGACTAAGGTGCGGTAGGCTCTAATGGGTTATTTCCATTCTCAGCTGTTTGAAAGACAAGTGCAAAGATAAGAAAAGCAGCTTGTCACAGAGCAACAGGCATAAAATGAGGGAGTGTTTCGGGAATTTGAGTGTTTTGGGAATTTGGGTGTTTGGGATATTTGAGTGTTTGGGAATTTGAGTGTTTTGGAAATTTTTCATGTGTTTTGGAAATTTGGGTGTTTGGGAATTTGAGTGTTTTGGAAATTTTTAAAGCACTTTCCAAACGGATACAGACAATGTTTTGCTAAGCATAACAGTGCCTGAAGTTCAGTGTGCAGACTGAGAATAGCATTCATAGTTCTGAGTTAGGCACTCGCCCTCACTGAACTCTGGGGCTGAGAGATGTCTGTACAGTAAGAGAAAGAACACTTAAATACATGTAATAACAATATTTAGGGATGAAGCATGTTTGAAGTCTTGTCTTTAAGACATATATAGAACCATCTTTTCACAACAGGGATAGAAACCAACTTGCAACTAGGTCTCACAGCTTGAAATCTTCCATACTAGGAGATAAGAATGAAGTGCCCCTTGTTACGCGTTAAACACATAGGCAGAGAAATGAGTCGTGCTCAGACTTTTGCACAGTTGCTTAGTAGTCAGAACACCAGCTGTGTAAGACCTTTTCCCCCACTTTCAGAAAACACAGTCAAACAGCTCTTTGCAGAACAAAATGGGGCCATTGGGAAAATATGCAAGAAGAAAGCTGATTCTCTTGCTTAGTGATGAGCACAGTCTTTTAGGGCCTTTTAGGAAAGAGATTTTAGGTTCTCTTCATCTGCACCATGAACTGTGTATTCAGTATCCATTCAGATATTATTGAACAAAACACATTGAGGTTGCAGATGACACCAAGTTGTGTGGGAATGTTGATCAGCTGGAGGATAGAAAAGCTCTACAGAGGGATCTGGACAGACTGAATCAGTGGGCAAGGCCAGTTTTATGAGGTTTAACAAGGAAAAGTGTCAGGTCCCACACTTAGGTCACAACAACCCCATGCAACACTACAGTTGGAAAGCTGCCAGTAGAAAAGGACCTAGGGGTGCTCATTGACAGTCAGCTGAATATGCCCAGGTGGCCAAGAAGGCCAACGGCATCTTAATATGTATCAGAAATAGTGTGGCCAGCACGACTAGGAAAGTGATTGTTCCTCTGTACTCAGCACTGGTGAGGCCACACCTTGAATCCTGTGTTCAGTTCTGGGCCCCTCACTACAAGAGAGACATTGAAGCTCTGGACCATGTCTAAAGAAGGGCAATGAAGCTGGTGAAGGATCTGGAGAATAAGTCTCATAAGGGACTGCTGCAGAAACTGGAGTTGTTTAGTCTGGAGAAAAGGAGGATTTTGGGGACCTTATTGCTGTCTGCAATTACCTGGAAGAAGGATGTAACAAGGAGGTGACTGGCCTCTTCTCTTGAGTAACAAGTGATAAGACAAGAGGAAATGGCCTCAAGTTGTACCTGGGGAGGTTTAGACTGAATATTAGGAAAAAATTCTTCACCAGAAGGATTGTCAAACACTGGAAGAAGCTTCCCAGAGAAGTGATTGAGCATCCATTCCTGGAGGTACTTAGAAGGTGTGTAGATGTGGCACTTAGGGACATAGTTTAGTGGCGGACTTGTCAATGTTAGCTTAATTGTTGGATTTGATGATCTTAAAAGTCTTTTCGAACCTAAACAATTCTATGATTCTGTGACATTATGTTCTTTGAATTTACTGAACTGCTGTACTACTCAATGAATTAAGGCACCCAAGTTGATACATTATCATAAGTCATAAAAGATCTTGCAAGTGCATAGTATATTTATATTTGCAACATGAGATGGAGATGATTCTATGATTCTATGATTCCATGATTCTGTGAGTCCGTGATTCTATGATCTGAACACCTGCATTGGACGTGTTGAGTTCTGCCTGAATTTTGTCTGCAGTAATCTTAATAGCAACATATATTCCTTAATTTACTTAGTTTATCTTAATTAATTTGCAGCAATGACAATGGCATCCCTTCTGGATGACATGAAATACTTCGCTCTTTGTGACATTTTATGTCACATTTATTTTGCATTCAGATTAATTCCTGTTCTCACCACTGAGACCTCACATCTAACTCTTCTTTCTCTTAAATATGAAGGAATAGTTTTCAGAAAGTTTTCCAGGCATGTCTTTTTGAAATACAGACTCATCATTGCTGTTTAGCCTGTGTTTGCTTTTATATTTTATTTAAACTAAATCAGATCAGCATTCAAAGCTATCTGCTGTAATTAGAACTTCCATTATTTCTTTACCATGTACCAAAACAGAACTGATAAAAGCATTACCTACTGTTTCAGTGACTAGTGAATGAAAGTTCCAGCCCTTGAACCCAGATATATCTGGACACTCTCAATTTAAAGTACAAATATTTTTCAGACTATTTACGTGAAACAGGGATTCCCATAATAGCACAATCCTGGCAATATTTCTATGCCTTAAACTGTTAAGGAAAATTGTATCCATGTCTAAATCCAGTCCGAAAGCACATCAGATTTCTGACATAAAATGGAACCACAAATTACATTTTGGTGGAAAGTTAGGTTTAAATTGGCTTGATCTTGAATTTTTAGAACTTGCTGGTAAAATTTGCAAAAAGAAAAGATAATATTTTTTTGAGAGATTGGAGATTTATCCAACTTCCCTTTTTTTTTTCTTGGTCAAAACTCCAAAAGGAAAGGTAGTTCTGTAGCATTTTCTGTTTCTACTTACTGGCCTGGCTCAAACCAAGATTTTTAAAAGTGACTACAGAACAAAAACTAGTCAAGAAAGGTTATATCATCTTCTTTTAAAAACCAAAGTACTGATTTATTGGAAACACACTTTGAGCTTTGCACAGTAAAGTAAGTTCTTCTTTCGTTTAAACTTTTTTGCCCATTCCAGATTTGATAAAGATTCTGTCAGTAGTGCCATAAGGGAAAGTGGTCTCTGACAGGTTCAACTTTGGTGGTAAGGCTAATCGATAGAGTTTACTAAGAAAATCTGGCACTCGCCAAACCCCATTGAGCATACATGATGAGTATCCAGCAAAACACTCTAATATGATGAGATTGATGAGATTTTTTTTCTACCCTCATGAAGGTAAGAGGAAAACTCTTAATGACAAGGAAATCTTGGGGACAGACTAGCCAACAATTGCCATTCAGAAACTGAAAAACTTCAGAATTTAAACCACTAGAACAAAACTAATTGCTCTCTTGTGCAATTGTCCCATAGCATTTTTTGAGTAAATTAGGCCTCTAAAGACATCCATAAACTTTTTAAAGTGTTCCTTCATTTTACATGTGAAATACCTTGTAAATCTGAGGTAGTTGTTGCATCTATTGTGATTGTATTGCTACTTTCCATTATTGCAATATTTTATCCAGACAGGGAAGTCCGTATTTGAATACTTTAGGTGGTCAACTATAAAAATAGATATGTATATTCAAACAATGTATACATTTTCATGGCAACAAGAATATCAGTACTTTTTAACTTGGTCCTAATGGTACAACTAGAGAAATGAGGTGTTCAGGCTCCCTTGCAACTATATTGAGACCTGCTTTTTTTTGAGCTCTACATATGAAACAATAATCCAGTAGAATTTCTCTTGGATATTATTGTATGTTCAGATAACTATTTTGTCTTCAGACTGTTAATTTTGAATGCAGTTACACATTTCTATACACTTAGTCAAATATAAAATTATTATCAGAGCTTCAATGGGAAATACCATAGAAAAAATTCATTTCATACTGCTTTCTAATCATTATGATAGTCTTGAGAGAGCTTCAATCAGAAATATACCTGAAAGCTCATAAATATATTGCCTACAATATTTTTTCTGCTTCATTCCCATAATAATAGATTCTCCATCACATGGTCTGGTTATTATTTTTTTGTCTGCATTTATATCCTGTCCTTCAGGTAAATGTTTGCTAAGCCTAAATTCATTCAGAATACCTGGGCCACCTGCATCCAGATAGTTGAACTCCTAAAGGTGCTGAATGAGGGGTGTGAAAGGACAGCTCTCTGGCTCCAATTCCATCCTTAGTTTGGCATGCCTGCTTAAATTCTGTTGCAGACAAATAGTATTATTCAGATCTTAAAATCAAGCATGTGCTTAAGTACTTTGGCAAATCGCAGTGTTGTCCATGGAACTCACTCCAGATAATAACAGCAGAACTGAAGACATGCAGTTGGACAGTTTCTAAGGTTTTACTGCATGAAAAAATATGGATTCTGTCTGACCTTTTTTCAATTTGGATTTGCAGGCAGAAGTTTTATAGTTCATCACTTGATGAGAATGTTAATGATGAGATAAAAATCAATCCTTTTTCCAGCTGCTGGAAAGAGTTGGATGTTTGTATTAATCAGTCAAGTGTCAGTGTGAGGCATACAGTGAAAATAATACATCTGCTTCTCCAGCCATCTCTCCTTAGTCATCTTTACCACCTGTGCTGTCCTCTTAAGAGTTCATTGATTGAGGTCAAGTCACTGACACAGATTTTTGTGGAGAAATACAAATATAGTTTTTCTGGTTTTTCTTTTTAAGCCCTAAAGCCTAATAGCGTGGACAGAAGAGAATATTTTTCAGCTTTGTGAAATGGTGAAAGATCAGTTGAAATATTTTTTGTGAAAAAAAAAAAAAAAGTTTTCATAATGGAAATTTACATGAAAATTGGAAAGGGGTTTGATCAGCAGTTAAGAAGATAAGCATCTGCAAGAATGTTGTTTTTCAGGAGGCTGACTTTTATTTTATGTTTGTAAAGACTGGAACTTAACCTTTAGGTTACAATACAAAACACATTGAAACCTGAAGAGGGAAGAAAGCAAACTCTATGGCCACCTAGCAGATATCTCTTCTTCCATCTACCAAACCATAGGTTTGCAAAGACCACAGACATCCTACTTGTAGATCATACATTTGTGACTCTGCTCCTTACATGAGCCAATTCCCTCAGTACCCCCAAAACACTTTATCCCTTCAGGCCCAATCTTCCATAAAAACATTGTACTGGCCATTGGTAGCTTTCTGAAGAGAAGCTGCAATGAGAAGAGTTAGTCAGGTTTGAATGCCAGTCTATGTATGACATAGAGTTCAGAAGTGGCAGTATTTGTGACTTAACTAGTATGCTAGTATACTAGTGACTTAACATTACTTTTCTCTGTGCTTTCATCAGGTATCTGTGAAGCACTCTCCTCAGATTAACAACTAAGGTTGTATGGGGACTAGGTATAATATTTTCTGGTGTCATCGAAACTGTGTAGGAATAGATTCCTCTCTTCCTCCACAGTTATTATTCCTAGAATTCAGGTTAATTCAGTTAACTTGATCTCTAGGAATCTTCAGTTAAATCTAGTTAATCTTCATTTAAATTTGGTAGACTGCATCTCTGAGCTTCAGGTTTAGACTTTGTACTGAGTACTGTGTGAAAATACATCTTGCAGCCAAATCTGCAAATAAGCTGAAGTCATAAAGAAAATATCAGACATAGCAGTTGTGAGACACAGGAGCACTACACATAAAATGAATGTGCGGTGCCCCGGTGCGGGGAGACCAGCGGTAGGGTGTTCTCAGCGGAGGGCCCGTGACGATGAAACCTGCTTCCTTTGGCCCTTGGCCAGAGCCCCAGTTTGGCAAAATCCAAAGCACAATGTAAAGCCTGTCTGTTCAGTGGGGCGGTTAAAATGCCGTTGGATTATTCTTAGCAATAGGATACAGTTCAGGGAGTTGGGTTTTTTTATTATTATTTTATTTTTGTTGTTTATAAGATCCTTGGTTATAGAGAGTTTTCTATATTTTTCCAATATTTAGGATTGTCATTCAAGAAACAGAATGCAGATGCACAATAGCGGGAGGCCAATATTAATTAGATTTGGTTCATTTTCAATCAGGCATTGCACACTTGAGGGAGACTACAGTAAGTTATGCTCTAAATCAAAGATTCAGGATGACTATTTCCTTCTTAGTAGAGAGTACAATTTTTAATCAACTTTCCCTGATTTAAAATACAGACCATCCTCTCAGGCATGTCACCTTGCATTTAGCAAATTAATTACACATTTCCCAATTTGAAGTTATCTGAGTTCTTGCCAATTTGGGCCGAGATTGCTTCCTGAGCTATAGACAGTTTAGGAGGTTTTTGTTGTTGTTGTTTTAAAACCTGCTGTGAAGGAGGGAAATGAAATCTTGACTTTGATCTTCTTAGTGCCTTTACAGCTGTGGAGTTGGACCATCTGTGCCTCCTCAGGTTTCCCTCAGAGTAGAGCAGTGGGATAAATGCTAGCAGCCTTCTGGTATGGGATGTTTCTAGGTGAAGAGTGTGGCTGAGGAGTCTCACAGCCATCAGACCCCGGTTGCTAGGACATTGCCTCTAAATGCTACTGGAATTAACACAGAATGTCTTGTGCTAATTTGCAGCTTGCATTGCTGTTTTGATCGCAAGAGCGTCTAGGTTTTTCCTATTTTTTCTCTCAGGTTAATCCACCCTGCATCTTTGGAAGTTACTTCATGGCCATATGACAGGTTCTGTCCTTTGTTATGTGAACTGTCTTTGTTATTGAGAAGAGCAACTAATGAAACCTGGTTTCCTACACATTTGTGCCTTTTTTTCCATACTCTGGAGTACCCCTATTTCTCACCCCAATTCCTCTGCTTTCTGACTTGCTGGAAATAAAGGGCACTGATTGTCATGGTTGAATTGTGTCTTTTCCAGCCTAAGTGTTTCTATGATTCTATGTGTTAATATCCTGGCTATTTACACAAATACTACTTGGTGAGATAGTAGTTGCACCTTGACCTCTGAACATCCACACATGAAAAACAAGAGAAGATCCCTCAATACATTCTCTTTGAATGGGAACTTAACAAAGTCTTTCTTTTCCAGGCAGTTGATTAATGTTGATTACATTCATGAGACTACCAAGAAAATGTGGCAAACACATTTTTACAGTTTAAGGACGGCTGACAATAGACAGAAATATGGAAGGTTATGCAGACAGTGTAATGGCATATACCTTGCTTCTTTAGGAAATGAGGGTGAAAATAGTCCTAAAGCTAGATGTTCAAATATTCTGTCCAAAAAGTTTTGAATAAAACTGTTAATGGATAAAAGTTATTTCAGATTAAAAATAATGTAGGCTACTTAGAAACGTGTCTTCTGCTAAACACAAATTCAGTGGAAAATTTTAATCATGTCTTCTTTTCTGTATACATTGTGTTCAAGGCCAGGTTGGATGGGCTTTGACAAGCCTGATCTAGTAGAAAGCACCCTTGTCCATGGCAGCGTGCTGGAACTAGATGATCTTTAAGGTCTCTTCCAGTCCAAACTTTTCTATAATACTATGATCTATTGCATATACATGAAAATGTAAATTCTGTATCTCAATCTGTGCGTGTTTATCATATAATTATTGATTTTATTAATAACAGAGGCTGGTTTTTTCCTTAATGCAAAGATTCAACTATTTGCAAGCACAAGTTTATGCTATCCAAAATTTTAGTGCTCTCCTTTTAAATTGTGAAAACACCTTCTTTGAAATTACAAATAATATTGATTTATAAATTGATTTATTTAAAATGGAGATTTTAAGAAATATGTTATTATATGTCATGCTTTTTTTTTTTTCCCCTTTATAAATTACCTTAGTAACATACTTGACTTTGTGCTTACCAAAAATAGTAGTACACTGTGGCCCTTTTAAATCAAAATAACAAATCTTCATAAGGCTGTAAGGGACCATTAGGCTTACTTATTTTGCACAACTACATAACACAGAGTATAGAATTTCAACAAGTAGTTCGAGATCAAGTCCATGACTATAGGGTGAAAGTCTACCTTTTAGACCTAAACTTATCTCAGCACATTAGCTGTCATGGGATTCAGAATTTCCTAGGAAAGGTGTTCCAGAGGCTGTTGGCTTCAGCTTCTATCTGCAGTCATCACAAATCATTCTCTAGTGAGATATGTAAAGACTCTACTCTTTAAATTAGCTATTTCACCAAACATTTTCAAAACAGATGGCCAAGAGAAGATAAGGATAATGTAGGCTTTGCAAGAATGAGTGTGAAACATGCCAGGGAATGTAGAGAGTGAAAAAGAGAGAGAATGTCAAAGATGGTGCAGGTTAAGAGACGTGAAGATAAAAGAATCTGCAGGAAGGAGGAAATATATGACCATTGCAGTTACTTTCCACTGTTCTGGAGAAGAAAAACAGTTGTAAATCCAATTCAGCAAGCCATTCTATTCCACATGCTTTGCACTACAGATAAGAAAACACTCAAAGAAGCCCACAACATCTGAACAACTACATCACCCAGGCAACACCAGGAGTGGGTGAGGCAAATAAGAAAAGAATCACTGTTAAAATATTAGCCTAGTTTAAGCTGGAAAAACAAACACTGAAATGCCAAAATCATACTTTTTCCCAGGATATAACTTATGAGGCAGACGTAACACAATTTGAGTCGCGTGCATGTCCAAAGATTGGAATAAGTGTGGATTTCTTGAAAATTCCATGTTAGTTGTCATGATTCCTGGCTTTAATACCCTTGTTTTCAAGTTCACCTGACTAAAATTTAATCAGTTGATAGTTCCTCAGTTCAAAAATGCCATTTTTCTTTTAAACCAAAATTTTCCGAGCAAATGTATTAATTCAAAAAATAACAGCTTGTCCACTCTCTGATTCCCGGGCTATTGGCATTGCTGACCATTTGGGTACATACCGATATGATGACCATGGTTGTGATGCTGTGTAGCTTATCTATCTACAATGTGCAGTTATCAAACCAGGATATCTAAGATGTGCAACAAAAGTGTTTTGAAAAATACCATATCCAGTTTTTCTGTATTTTACTTATCATGTAAGTTCAAATATCATGATTTCATAACAGAAAGCTTGGTTCTGGTCCACTTCTAAGACCAATTATAGCATAACAATGTTTTTTTGCCTTAAACTGCTGTGATGAGCTGCCAGCTTCCACTCTGTTTTAACCTCACGTTTGACAAAGTAGAAACATGAAGAATTGGGAAGACGAACGACAGAAAAAGTGAGCTATATACTATCTGAGTGGGAAAACTCTCTTTTCTTTGATCCCAAAGACTTGACATTCTAGGACAAGTCCAAGATGAATTAATATAGTTCAAGCAATGAAAATTGCTGTTGATTTATAAATTCTATATCTTTTTACAGACCATTCAAATTTTGCTTCTCAGTCCACATGTATTTCTATTACAGCTGTGAAGCCCTGAGCTCCCTCTTGTGACTAGCACCTGAACATTATCCTGATTTTGGGACTACACATCCTGTATACTCTTCAGAGAAGCAGAACTGTTTCAGATACTGAATTCCATCAGAACAACTCTACTTATTTATTAATGCTGTTTAAAAATGTCAACAGAGGTTGTCTGGAAAAAATATAGACTTAGTCTTTCTTATTTTTGATAAATCACCCTTTGTACAATTGGTATTTCAAAGACAAAGCAAGTGGGTTTCCTCAAAAATCTCCATTGCTAATGGTGTATCTGTGTCTTCATGGAAATTATTTGATCATCCCTTAGTGAATGATGATTCAATAAGCATAATATATATAGCTGATTCACATTTACCAGCCATGGAGACAGGAAATACAATCCATCATATCTGACAGCAATTTTCAACAGAGTTGTAAGGTTGTATTTCTTTACTTATATTTGGCAACTCAGGTAAAATGGTTCATTAGCGTAGGTACAATCATTTCTCTATGATCTGTGTCACACGTGTATAGCTTATACCAAGATGGTATTAGGAACAACATCTTTACCTATATAACTATGAACACAGTTAACAATAACAAACAATCAACTTTTATTTGATACAGACATAGTGATAGAAATATTTTGGAATAGAAATGTCCCTCAATAGAAGACTGAATATGAGAAAAAGTCTGAAATGTATAGAACAAGATGAATCCAAGTCACTATGCTCTTGTTTAGCACTCTGACCTGGAGCATGAGATCTTTGAGACTGTTTCTTGATGGATGAAAAAGAATAAGTAACATGCTTCTGTACAAAATATGAGTTATGATCCTATCTGGGAAACAAATATCAATGAATAATATAATCTATTGGTTTCCAATAGTTTTCCATCTCTTTACATCTAAATGAGAGCTATAAAGGGGTAAATTTTTAATCATAATTCAGTAAAAAGGTTGAAAAAAAATAATTAAAAGATACCTTGCTTAACAGAATTATTTGTAAGAATATTTATTTTCACCTCTTTTAAGTTCTAATATGTATGAGTACTAAAAACTCCAGACTGCCATTCTTAACATGGTCAGTTAATGCAATTTCCATCATCTGACAGTCTAAAAATAAGATTATGCCTACAATTGCTACCATTATGAAGGCCCCCAAATCCAGCACTCGATATAAATTCACATTTTCTCAGACTATTGCGAGACTCAATTTTATTGCATCTAATGTACAGGTAGATATGTGCTGCTGTGACAAAGCAAATATCTTTGCTAATCTTGTTACCCACAGATGCAGTAATATATTTTTCCAGGCAGGAGAAAAACATGTACCCTGAACTCCATAGTCCTGACTCATACTAATGTACTGCTGAAGTGGACTGGAGCTTTGGACAGTGTAAAGTTACAGTTTAATGAATGTTGGTTCTTCTGTATAGGAGAAATTCATATGCTTTCATGCTCTCTCAGCTTCATTTCCTTTCAAGGCTCATTAATTTTTAAAAGAGCTAGCTTTCTTACCCTTGCCTCCTAGTAGGTGGTGTTGCACTAGCATAAATACAGGGGTATTTGTATTTTGAGCTGGGAAAAGAGGAAAGAAGTATGATAAAGCTCAATTGCTCAACCAAAGAGGTTTGGCTAAGTATCTACATTAAGTCTAAGGAAAATGTCAATATATTTCATGGCGATCACTGGGCTGCCTAAATTAGCCACGTAATATTTCTGTTACTGCGCAGCAGTCAAGGACATGTGTAACTTCACAGGGCCCTAGCAATTTGCCTGGATTCATATGCTATGCCTGTCACAATCAGACCACACAGTGAAGAAAGAAACGATCTTCCCCTTTTTCAGAATCCCAGGTTTATCCACTGCAACTTAGGAACTCTTCCAGCAGAGTGGAGCATGTACTATATAATGTATTTATTCTAATGTGTTCAAGTTATTGAGTGTCGAAGTGTTTTGTTTTGGTTTGGTTTTCAATATAAATTATTTTAAAATATACCAGAAAAGTTGGCAACTGAAATGTTGGAAGATTCACCAAAAAATAATTAGCAAAAATTGTTTTGCGTTTGCAGAATGTTATCACAGCAGTTGAAGGAGACAAGTGGAAAGAGTCGCAGTCAGTGGTGAATGGCCCAAAAGTCCTAGTAGGAACACAAGCAAAATCTAACATAGTACTTAATAATCTTTCTCTTCAGTAACTCATCTTCTTAGCATTATTCTCAGCCTTGGTACTGTTAAAATTCTCTTCAGCCCAGTAAAAAGCCTCATTCCTTCCATGCAGTCACATGTTGTCCATTATCCATGATCAAGATCATATCACACAGATACACAGATACTAACTTTAGTATCTAAAACTTAGTACCCATTGTCAGGGTGAAAGTTACTGAAAGATATTTATGTCAGCTCCTTTTATGTCCTTTCTTGTGCTGCTCCATTTTATATAAATTGTTTAACAGCAAGTTGACTCAGAGAGAGAGAATGCCTCTAGTTTAGGCACAATTAGTGTTCTTGTATCCAGTCTCATCAATAACAAATAGCCATGGATTCAATGAAAAGCAAAATGGTTTTTACCCTGTTTAAAAGACTTTCTTAGGCTGAGGTGCTTTCTCTTATGTCTGTCTATGCTATCTTCCAGCTTAGTGGAAAATATTCCCATGCATAACTACTGGGAAGTCCATAAATAGGATCTTAACTGTGCATCTCACATTCCTCCCAGGTGAATAACAGCAGGTCAATTAAAAATCAGGCATTGTGACACCTGTGACCCTTTATGGAATTAAGGCAAGATAAAAAAAAACAGGATTTAGAGAAACTTATTTGATTAGACTGAAATTATACCTCATAAAGCTGAGTGTGGGATTTGTCTTTCTTTGATAATTTCTTATTTTATCTTGAAGCTCCTGAAGTATTTGCAGTTTTACTGCAATTCAAGCAAAGAGCTACTCTGGCCCAACATCAAGGCTCGTCACTCCCTGCTAAGCTTAAGTAACATCTTCAAAGAGGGACATTATCTTTCTGCCGGGGTTATGAATTTTGGAGCTCATATGCATTTTTTTTAATTCCTGGGTCCCCAGTCACCATGTTTATTTCTCAGGAGCAGCCCATCTCCAGCAATGTCCTCTTCCCAGGCTCAATACGTTTGACTAGGCAGCAGGGGACCAGGTTTGAGCATCCTGGCATTGAGGAAGGCATGGTACTCAGCTCTCCTGCTCCTTGCGCAAGCAGTAAGAGTGAGCAGCATCAATTACAGTGCCTCCTTTGCCTGTATTTTAAAAGGAAACACTACATGCTGCTTTTATTTTTCAAAGAATTGAGACAGACAGCCTTACTGTCTGGAAAGGACATAGGTTTTGGCTGGGTAGAGGCAGGTGTTTTGCTATTGCTGCCATAGCAAAGACATCTTAGCTCTGGAAAAGGCTAAGATAACTTGAAGTTAGTGAGCTTAGGCAATTCCTTCTGCAAATGCTTTTTTGAAGCATCTTTCTTCAGACTAAATGAATGAGTGTGCATTTTATTTTCATTCAGGAGCCAGGTCAAGATTCAGAGAGGTTTAAAAGCTCATACTATAATGACACTGAGACTGAGATAAATGCTTAAATGGCTGTCTTTTTTGAATGTACCCCTTAACCTCAAGGGGTGTACGAACACAAATTCCTCTGGGTCTTTTTTTTTTTGTTCTGTCTGCTATCTTGTCTGAATGGGATCTACTCTCCTAAATGGGAACTGAGTTTTGGAAATCTCATCCATAAAATGCTCATTATTGTGGAAAACTTTGTTCAGCCATTGGAGAAAATTTTCAGTCATGCAAGCCAAACGAAACTGAATGTGGCAGGGTTCATTTGGAGCACTACCCCTGAGTATATTTTTCTGTAAGTAGGTAAGTTAGCCATGCACACATGCACAGCACAACTTCCTTCCGAACATTCAGCTGTCATTAAACCCACTGCTATTATTTAAAAATGTCTAAGCATGTACGATATGCAGTTTTCAAGGGCTCATAACTCAACCAAATCAAAACCAGTTTTCACCAAACTGCTGCAAGGCTTCTTGATGAAAAAGGTTTCCTTACTGAGCACCATTGTTTCCAGTTATTTCATCCTGCTAGGTGTCCAAAAAAAAAGTCACAAGAATTTGTATTTGTATAAGAACTTTCACTCTCTCATTCAAAAATATAGCACTGAGGATAAGCTTAGCAGGAGTAAGAAGGATTAGGCATTTATGTGGATAATGAGAACATCCATGATTACATCAGGGGGGTGAATAGGATGAAAACACTGCAGCAACCAGCCCTCTCCTGGAATTTTTTAACATTTGTTTAAAAATTTTACAGGAGAAAAACTCCTATAATGGTGTAAACAAAGGGAGAGGGTTAATCAGACATGGATTAAATTAAAGTCACCCACCTAAGCGCATTGATTACGGAGATTAAAAGCACCATCACCTTTCATCTATCT
The DNA here is from genome assembly GCA_025448015.1 of Bolborhynchus lineola. Taxonomy (NCBI): domain Eukaryota; kingdom Metazoa; phylum Chordata; class Aves; order Psittaciformes; family Psittacidae; genus Bolborhynchus; species Bolborhynchus lineola. Next base: position 7,575 of record JAOEHX010028048.1, on the reverse strand, counting down.
TGTTTACCTCCCAAGCACCCTTTGGCTTTTGTGTGGCATTTTGGTTTCCATGGCCACTGAAGGTTCCTTCCTATAATCAAAAACGACCTCTTGTTATAAAAGACTCAGAGTCTTTGCTCAGCAGGCCATTTCCCCCTTTTATTATTCTTTTCTGTTGCCTTCAGGGAAAGCTTTGTGTGAGCAGGACAGAGCACTTGGTTGGTTGGCGGTTGACCTCAGTTGCGCACAATGAGCTCTGAGTGCTACCTGAAATGTGTGACAAAGAGAGAAGGGTCACTGGCTTAGAGCATTACAAGGGCATGGGCAGGCAACTGTGATGACACTTGCCAAATGTCAGCATTCACCTAATTCAGGAGGGTCCCCCTTGATTGACAGTTCCTTGCTCTTCAGCAGTTAAAGATGGAAAATACACAAGTTCATTAATTAATAACCCTGCTACACACCAAAGATATAAAGGCTAAAATTAAATGAAAAAATAAAAAAAAAAAAAAAAAAAAAAAGGGCAAAAAGAAATCAGCTAAGGAAGAGGCAGCCAGCTTGGAATGAAATATTTACAATGTGCGTATATATATATATATATATATAAAGAGTATGCCTCACTAAATTGAAGCCATTTTAACAGCCTACAGGTAAAATTTGTCATGGTATGTAGCTGAGTGCTGTGCTGGCTTAAAATGCTTTTGACAATGTGAGGAAAGCCTTTAAGTATTTGATGAAGGTAAGTTGGTTAGCAGGGCTTGGAAGCCAGTTTGTAGGTTCCAAGATAATTCCTCAGGATCCAATTAAACTGTTGAATTTTACATTCATTCCATTTTTCTAATGCGTTTAGTTAAGAGGATTTCTTCTACGCATAACCCCCTCCCACATACCCGCTGTACTTCCAAAGCAATGATTTTAAATACAGTTCTGTGTGACTTTTTGGCTGGTTTCACCCTTTGATTGTTGAAGTGTGTTACCCTTAAAAAAAAAAAAAAAGACAGCTTTAAGCACATTTTTCTCTCCTGGCTACAGCAACTGGGAGATTCAATGCTGTATATCATAGATGAAATAAGAGATGTAGTTTTGATTGCAGAGATGTACACGAGACTAGTGTTTGTGGATAGTTGCTAAAGGCAGTGCAGTGCTGATAGCTTCTTACACTGGGTACTTCCTGTATTTCTCAGATGCCAGCTGTAGGATACCAAAACACTGGACAAAACAGGATGTGAGAACAACAGAATTCCTCTTGCATATGTGTACTCAGTCTAAGGGAAATACATCATTATCAGCACTATTGAATTTTCAACAAATACTGTTCAAAGATGAGCTTAGCTGTTATTCTAGTGTAAGAATGCTTATGATAAAAAAGCAGCAAATGTGGGAATTCAAAGTATTTGAACAAGAACTATTTTTACATGTGAGCACAGCAGATTCTGGTAGTGTAACCTCCATACATCCTTGTGTGGGGATGGAAATCTTTTCTGACATTTTCCATCACATAAGTATCTTCCTTAGACATGAGCATCTGTAGTTTGTCATAACAAAGAACATGTTCAGCTGTCAGGCTTAAAAGAAATGAAAAGCTGTCTTACAAAAAGATCTTGAAATCATGAAATATGTCAAAACCAATGATGTAACATTGTATTATAAGTTTAATACCAAATACTGCTTTTTTACTTAGTCTGAATTAACAGCTTTTATCAGAGTAAATTTTAACAGAAAACATGAGAATATGACATTTATGTGCAGTAGTCCATCAAGAAACATTTGAAGCTCAAAACTGTAACTTACCTTTATGCTTGAAACTTTTATAGAACAAATATAAGATGCCAACATGACCAATGAAAGCCTCCTGCCACATACAACAACGTAATCACATCTGCACAATACTGCAGTTTATCTGGGAGTAGGCACTTTCACTACTCAGTTGTGAAGAGCATAAATTGGTCTTGTAGCTGAAAACATTTCTGTTGAGAGAGGATATTGAGAACAGAGATTTCTGCCAGGAACTCCATGCTGCTGCTCATGCAGCTTTCATCTTTGGAATGTTATGTTCAGATCTGCTTTAGATCATAAAAGAGCCGTGAATTTCTCAACATCAGTAACCATCAGGGCACAGTATGGCATAAACAGAACTTGAAGGAGAAAGAATTTCTGTCATTGAAAAGATTTCATTACCCAAAAGAGGTTTGGGTATTTATTTTTGTTGGTTTTCTTTTTTTTTTTTTTTTTTCCAGGTCTGAATGACAGTACATAGAAATATGTAACAACAATACACGAGTGGGTTAAACCTGAGCTTACAACATGTATTTTTTGCTCTTCTGAGCAAAATAAAACCAGAAGGAAGTAGGTCCAAAGAGACACCCGTCTCTAACATGGTTAAAATATCCCAGTCTTAAATTTACATGCCAAAACTCTCACTGAATTTCATAAAAGAAATACATGTTCTGTCATACTTAAACAGGCATAAATGTGGCATGCCATAAATAATGTAATTACTTAGGAGTCTACTGCTTTAAATAGTATCCGATCACATTGTTTGACTGATCTCTACAGACTGGGGATGGTGTTCACCAAAGACCCAGCCAAACACATGAAAAGCTACCACTCACATCAGTGGACTAGGAATGCCCTTTAAATGGTAATCAGTTACCTACCACCAATGAACATTAGTTATGCTTCTTGCACCTTATTTCTGGATTCCCCTGTAGCTCCATTTTCAAATACCAGGAAGGTATTTTTCATGCTAAATAAATGCTCTCATGAGCCCTTTGTTCTAAATTATATTCCCACAGACAGTCTCTAAGCCTCCAGTGCCTTCAAAATCAGCTAAGCTAAAGCACCTGAATGCAAATTCAGTTTTAAAAGAATAACATTATATGCATCTGGAGGAAAAGTCATTTAGCAGATTGATTTGGTCACTGAACATTTTTCCTGATGCCACCTTAAAACTTCTAATCAACTGCACTCACTGCTCCATGAACCCCTGGCAATACTGTTCATTCCAGTGGCAACAGTTCCCGTTGGACACTGTATGCCTTGTGAACAAAGCTCCTGTCAATGGGCATTATACTTCTTCCATCTCATCTCCATTATCTTAAAGTCATTTATTTAAAGGAAATAACTTGCAGGTGTGCATGCTTCACCCTCCCCTCTTTTCCTTCACTCCTCAGAAAGATCAATAAATGGGATAAAAATTTTCTCACTGCACATCAGACTCTCCAAGTGAGGGCAAAGCGCACATGTCCGTGAGCAAGTGTGTCCGCACACACTCACGCCCACCTGCGTAGGCATATGCATGCTTGTGGAATGTACCTCTTCACATTTATGCATATAGTAGATGTTGTTATGGGCCATGAAATCTCTTTGCTGCTCCACTGAGAGCAGGAATCAGCATGCATAGCACAGTGAGTTTGCCATCTTGATCCAGGCTTTTAGGTGCTACAAATCAAATATGTCAAACAATAAATAACACGAAGCAGATAAGAATCTAACTTTACCTAATTCAAAAGACTACGCCAAAATATTTTGACCTAACTTTCTACAATAATTTATTTATTTTTTTTTAATCCAACACATTAATACAATCAGTTATTTCAAATGAAGAGCAAAGAGGAGAAACGCAGAAATATGCTGACATTTCATTTTTCTAGTGAGACACTCCTCTCTTCTCTGTTGGGTAAAATATACTTAAGAAAGCACCCCAAGTCTTAAAGTGAAAAATGAGTCAAGAATCATAACTGCATATTTCAAATTCAGTCAACAGTTCCACATATCAAGATTTCCATCAACTTTTAATTTAAAGGCTTACCTCAGGGAAAACTTGCTCATTTCACTAATTCATGTAATTCTATTGAAATCAATGGGACTATTTGTGTTAGTAAATTAGACTCTAATTAACGATTTCATTCTAACATTTTTGGACTATACCAGGTTAAGAACATTATCAGAAATATCTTTTAAATAAATATTTCCTTTATGAATCATGATAATGTAGTTTTAATGAAGAAATAGTATGAGCAAATTTTCAGCTACAGAACATAAGACAAAAACATTTTTACATCACTGAGACCAGGAAAAATGTAATTCACTTATATGCTTGACAAACTTCCTGATTTGGTGACAGAGGAGCCATATGTCAGTGTCTAAGCCATGCAGCTGCGGTGCAGGTTCTTGGCATGGTTCAAGGAATAAGCCAAGAGGTATGTGGGTTAACATAGAGAAGGAGGAGGCTTAAAATCAGGCCATTAGTAGTGAAAGTTGTCTTCCACAAAAACCCAGTGTAACACCAACACTTCTTCCTGGGGTTCAGAAAACAGCATACTGAATAGTCCCTCCAGTAGAAGAGAAGCTCTTAAGCTGCAATATGAATACAGGAGATTGTGACACAGAAGCTGGCAGTGTGGGCTTGGATGGGCCTGCAGGACTGAAAGAGGTGATCCATGTTTGGGTGGACACAGAGGACAACCCAGGCTGAGAGAGAAAGTGAAAGAAATAGGGAGGCTCTTTTTAGCTGTTAGACCAAAGGCAAAACCTGCAGGAAATCTTGGCTTGGCAGTAAGGATTTGATTTATGACTGAGTGCTGTTGACCTGTTTGATTAGAGCAAATCACACTTGACTCTCAGAAAAAAAATAAAACATTAAAATCCTGCTGATTCTGAGATTAGTTACAGTGGTGGATTGGTGGGTCACACAACGTATACACACATTTGTTAGTTGCAGGGAGACACCGAGTTTCAAGGGCTACAGCTCAGCTCATGTGGAAACCTTGCTTACCACTCCCAGTACATGAGAAGTGCAAGGGGAAGCTAAGAAGTTATCATGCATCACATCTTCCTTTCCCCAGGAAACAGATCAATATACAACTGTCTTTCAAGAAGTTATCACCTTCATCTCATTTCTCATCAGCAAATGGGAAATGAAAGCCTGATCTGTCAGCATGTGGGTATTTTTTTTCCCTTTGGAGCTTTCCTTCCAAGTCTGACATTTCTCTCAGGTATTGATGGGCAGATTTGGCTTTCAAGTATTCATTCACTCTGTAGCAATGGGATTTGTATATTACATCACTCAGCATCTCTTTGAGATGGCATTCAAAGAACTAGAAGTGAAAACACCTTAATTTCCTTCCAGCCATAAAGTGAAACAGAAAGATTATTGAGGAGGCTGATTATTACTCAGGTTAGAATCTTGTCTTTTCCACAGTATTTGACCAGTTTCAAAAGACATCATCTGCAACCAGCTGAATTTCCACATGAGTGTCAGAGCATGCTCCTCTCTTCCTGTGCTGAAATTTCCTGTCTGCCAGAGATGGCTTCTAGCCATGGAGAGCACCAGGTGTTCCTCTCTGTTATCTTCTTCTGGCAGACTTGTTCACATGCCCAGTCCTGAAGAATTAGTCTGTAGAAGAAGTGCCAGGGAGATAAGTGGGCATTTTATGCATCTGAAAGGTTTACTGAGGTTTCAGACTATCAGATCTAAGACATGAGGCATTGGAGAGTTATCCAATCTTGTGAGGAAAATCAGACGGATTTTGGGCAGCCACCCTCGACTCCTCAGTCTCTAAATAGATTTTGAGCTTGAATAAAGTACATTTCCAGGTTGAATTTGTCAACAAGGGACATAATTTAGTTTTTCCCAGTATGTTCTAGACATCCATTGTGTTGCGTATCATGTGCCACTTTGATTCTTTGTAGAGCGGTACTAACAACTTCTTAGAGACTGCTTTCTTGACATGAGAAAAAAAAAAAAGGGCATATGATTTGTGTAGTGACAGAACATAGCCCACCACACAATTCAGGAAAAGGCCATCCAAACTTTTATAATCCACATAAAGAAGAAAAATTCGCTGTCATTTTCACACATTTACTAATATGATCTACCAGCTCCTTCTGAGATATTCAGTATGGTAATACACATATCTTCACAACTGAGCAGGTATCTATGGTACTGAAAACTTTGAAAGTTCTTAATGATTGGAATGATGGAAGTTTGCAGGGAATTCGAACTCAGAAGTGTATGATAGATCAGATGGACTTGTCCAGAGGGACCTCAAGAGGCTGGAGGAATGAGCTGACAAGAACCCCATGAAGCTTCAGAGCAGGAAGTGCAGTGTCCTGATCCTGGGTAGAAACAGCACCATGTATCATCAGTACACATGGGGAACCAAGCAGGAGCATAGTAGTTCTCCAGAAAAAGACCTGGAAGTCCTGGTGAACACCACATTCAACCATAAACCAGCAATGTGCCCTTGCAGCAAAGAAGGCAAACAGCTTCCTGGACTACATTAGAGCATTGCCAGCTCTAATGCAGGAACATGTTTCTTCCCATCTACTTAGCGCTGGTGAGACACATCTGGAGTGTCACAAAGCAGCCTCCTACCTGCTGTGTCTATGGGTCATTCTGTGAAATAAGTGGTTCCTTCTAATTTAGAAATTTGTGAAAATGGCCTGTGGTAGTCTGTGCCTGACTCCTCAGCAATTCACGTAAGGCAGTGATCACTGCCTCACCCTGAGCTGAGCTGTGGTGTTCTCACATGTGCTAGACTGGCCCAGCCTGGTATGGTGATGGATTACACAGGTGCAGTCAGGAACTGTTTTCTATTTGCCTGGGCACTATGGACTTTTTCTCAACTTCTTCTCCAACAGATATGGACAAAAGAGGGATCTCCCTTAATCTCCTAAGGTTTGATTGATTTTCCTGGTAGATTTTCTTCATTCTTCATGAAACTTGAAGATCACAGAATCAGAATCATAAAATCATAGAATCATAGAATGGTTTGTGTTGGAAGGGACCATCCCCCCTGCTATGGGCATGGACACCTTCCACTAGACCAGGTTGTTCAAATCCTCGTTCAACCTGGCCTTGAACACTGTCAGGGATGGGGCATCCACAGCTTCTATAAGCAACCTGTGCCAGTGACTCACCACCCTCACAGGAAAGAACTTCTTCCCAATAAGAGGAAGGACATCCTACCAGGTAAACACTCCCATTTCCATTTTTAATTTACAATATGAGATGTTTAGTTTCAGCGCTTGTGTAATGTACCATGCTGGCTCATGGAGGTGACGGATTTTAGTTTTACTGTATTTACACTCCAAACTGGCTAGTCAGCACTGTGGGCAGCTCAGCCACAAGTGAACCTCACAGTCAACTGTACCTGTGTTTTACCATAGGACGCTCTGTCCTTGAGCATGCAGTTATAGCTAAAGTGATAGCAGCAAAATGTTATCTGGGTTGGGAGCAAGTGGTCCCAAATCAGACTAAATCTTCGCTCTGAACCAGACAATTTTTCTCATTTCTATCCAGTTTTCTAGGTGTTACAAGGAGTCAATTTTCAAAGGATTTGCATCAGTGGCTGAATTGCCAGCACACAGAACTGTCCTCTGCATGGGGTTATTTGTGGAATGTGTAAACCAGGCAGCAAGATGAAAATCAGCTTCACAGAGCATAGAGGAAAGATATGGTTCCTTCCAAACACCAGATGACTATCTAGTGCAAAATCTTCCTGATCCCATACTCTTATTTTCATGTTTTGATTCCCTGATTGTTTTGGTTGGTTTTTTTCAGGGGGGGGAGGGAGGAAAGTGGGGTGCTAC
>JAOEHX010028047.1:0-12717 GCA_025448015.1 Bolborhynchus lineola | reverse complement strand
CATACCACAGCACATCATGCCCAGGATGCAGAAACGGAGAGCAGAGACCCGGAAGGGTGGTGGGGGTGCATGGCTTGATCGGGCTGGGTATTCATGGTGAGCTGTTGTATTCTTTTTCCTTGTATTTCTCTTGTCATTATTATTACTGGTGGTAACAGTAGTGATTTGTGTTATACCTTGGTTACTAAACTGTTGTTATCTCAACCTGTGGGAGTTGCATTCTTTGGATTCTCCATGTAGCGAACTGCGTGGCTGATTTATGGCCTAAACCACGACAGTGGGTTTAAAAAAAAATTTGCTTCTAGGTTTATTTTTAGCCCTGACAACCATTAGTCACAATTCCCCATTTGCTCTTCAGGTGTTTAGAGATTTCAGGATTATCAGTATCGAATTGTTATTTTGCAAAAGTTGTTGAATGTCTGTATAGGTATGCTATTCTAAAGCACCATAAACCCAAAAGGAAACAGAAAAAATGTTACATTTTTCTATGTTTCTAGGCAAGGGAGTAGCCTTTTAGTAACCCCTTGAAATCCTTGTATTGCATGCAAGGGCACAAACATAGGATACATAATTTATTTTTTTTTAAATCTCCATAAATTTCATTAATATTCCTTGCTACCACTATTGGAACTATTAGAAAATCACTTTTTTTTCTTTTTGTATGTGCAATGCCTTCTTTCTAAATGTACAAGCTCACTTTTACTTACTATTTTACATCCTCTTTACATATTAACAACAGGAATGACCTCACACAGCCTTTGGCATCTGTCATGTACCTTGTATTTCCAAGCTTTTCACGCATTTTCCTGTCTAGTTGAGAGGGTGAAACAGGTCCTTTAAAGATGAGATTCACTTAAGATGTCTACACTGGAATGACCTGAATCATTTGAAAACATTCCTATTTTTCCCCAGTGCCTATAAGGTCTCTGGATGACGATCTCAGGATGAAGATGTCAGCACCCTGAGTGCCTAAAGTTATAGATTAGTTCTGCCCTAATTACCAGAGTTAGCATCACAAATTGTGGTGTCAGAAAAATTGTTTTAATTTGTTACAATACACTGCAAAGTTTTCTTGCTATTCATTTGGACGAATCTTTTAAAATTGATTTAAGTAACTATTCAATTTGTGATCTTCTGAGAAAAAAACTTACTAGTTTCATGGCTATAAATGATAGTCATGCCTCTATTTAAAATTGAAAACTAGCTTAAGAATGTTTCACATTTTCTTTAGAGACGCTGCCTTATAATTTCTTTTATACATATATAAATTTATACACATATATATATATTTGGACTACACTGTAGGCCTTTGTGGAAACACCTGAAGCTATTTCCATCATTACTGATTTAGCACTAAACAAGATTTTGATTTGTGGAGGAGTTGAGTTTGGTTTGGGGTTTATTTTTTGGTTTTTGTTTCTTTGTGCCTTTTTTACCCGCAAATTCGCTTGGTGGCTTCCACAACCTGGCAGTAACATCTTGGTCATTTATTTCAATGGTTTTACTTTTAATGTAATGTCAAACCACAGAAAATAAATATGTGAGAGATAAGGGATTTTGGAGAAGAACTGCATGAAAGGAAACAGGAGAGATGAAACAAATGACCTGAAGAAACTCTCTCAATCTATAATCCTTCAATTTATCATTAAGGCTAAATCCTTCTCTATTGTATCTCTGTGTATCAGCAAGAAGAGATCCCTACTAAATAATATGAAAATGTGTGTGATATACTGTGAATGTGTGGACCAGAGATAGTAAAAGTATTGCAAATATAGTGTTCATTAACATGTGAATTCCAAACCCACATGTCCTGAGAAAATGCATTGCTGTTCTGCTTTTTATACCAAACCTAGGTATAAGCTTGGGGGGGTTTGGTTTTTTTTTTCATTGGTTGGTTTTTGTTTTTGTTTTTGGTTTTTTTTTTTTTGTGAATGGGATATTGGGATATTGCAATGACGTGTTGTCAGCCTAGTAGGAATTTGGATTATCCTTATTATAACTTTATGTAGGAGACATAACAGCAGACAATTTTGCCTTTGAACACTAATATTTGAAGTTGTCCTTTCACCCACCAGTGTTCCATTAAAAAATGAAAATGTGAATAGGAATTAATCCCAAGAAACTGGGTTTGGTTTATGGTTTTGGTTTGGTTGGGGGCTTTTTTTCCACTATTCTCCCTGTCTTTGAAACATAGGTAATAACAAAGATTAGACATTCTTAATTATCCTAATAGATTATGGGTGCATTAACGGCTTCTTTTATAAATCATGTTTTTTCCTCAACACAGGTGTGATCAGATTAAGGTATGACTTGGATACAAGACTGTACTAATACTGTACTGTACTGTAACACATTGATCTTAAGCAAGAAAGGAGATGGAGGTGAGTTTAGGCACTTATAGTTTCTCCCATAACAAACTCATGCTCAGTGGAATTCTTAATTTTGAACTTTATTCCCCAAAAGATGAGGGGCCCAAACTCAAAACATTTCTATGCATCCAGCAAACCTGTCTTTCCAAGGCTTTAACACAGCAAAGGTCAAAACAAGACTACAGATATTTTATAGTATCCAGAAGTCCGATGATCCAGGCAACTGTCTACCAGCCCAATTTTTTGGGGGATGTCCTAGCAACTTTACATTCCCTGCAGTCATATTTATTTTTTTGAAACTGCACTTTGGCAAATTTGAGCAACTTTTTAAATGCTGAAACAACAGTATACACACAGAGACACATATCAAGATAACAAATCAGCTTTGGATCAAGCATCTCAGTAAATCAGACTTTACTGCATTCAAGACCTACGGAATTTTTTGGGAAACCTACCATAAGTACCTTTGAGAATTTCTAACTGAGCTGTTCTGCCTACTCCTTACTGCTAAACGTGCTACAGTTATCAAATGTATTTTACCTTTATGAAAAGCTACACAGGTATTAACTAACTAAACCTCATGACTTCTATATACCAGGAAAAAATGTATAATTTAATTTTTACTCTTAACTTCTTGGTCAGCCAAATTAGCCACAAAAGTAAACACGCTTTTCATTGAAGAGGTCAGGATTTGAAATAGCACCTTGGTTTTCTTGATTTTCTTGATTGGTTCCAGTGAAATCACAGTCTCCTTGTAGCCGTACTATATACAGAGAAAAAATAAAAAAGCTTCAGATGTATTACAAAAAGCCATTATGGAGCAAGACAATTAAGACAGTACTACTTCAGACAGCATATAAACTTTAGAAGTTTATGTTTTTATCTCACTGTAAAATTTTGTGGCCTGTATATTGCATACTTCGCAATTTTACAACCCATTTCTGTCCATGTTATACACATATGGATATATGTCACTATATTTAGACCTACACTGTGAAAAAATACTTACTGGGAGAATATACACAGTTCTGAGCAACAGCCATGCTCATCTGAGGACCCTGATTCTTTGAAAAGAGCTGCCATCAAAGCCAATGGCTTGATGGCTTGAAGGTGACATTTTGCCCAGTGGAGTAGCATGTGTGAAAGCAAAACTTTAGCAGTTCTTTGTGTACCTACCTACTATAAATTTCATGGTTTATGTTTTTTCAACCTTTTATTTTCAAACATGGCATGTCTGCCTGGGATTTTTTTTTTTTTGTTTGTTAGTTTGTTTTCAAAACAGGATTTTCTCTAAGTACTGACATCCATCAGAGAAATATGTTATGTTATGAATACACTTTAATTATACATATATTTACATTAGGTAAAATACCTAATGTATTTAACTATACTATATGTTTCCCTGGAGCATGGATGTGAATTGTCAGTACCTCATAGACCTCTCTTTTTTGTAATTAGCCTGAATTACTCAAAGAAGAATTCTCAAACCTTGATAAAGTCCAGTTCCATGGACTGAAGGGTGTCAGAAAATGTTGGAGAATGGGATGCAGCTGTTGAGCCCTTCCCTTAGCAAGTATCTGTCACAGGGCCTGTGCCACCACCAGCAATAATTATGAATCCTGTTCATTCCAGTTCTGCAATATAAAAGCGCAGAAGTGTGTCAACAGGACAGATTTTACACACTGGAAATAAGAGGGCAAGAGCAAGACAGAGAGAGATCTTTCATCTTGTCAATGCCTCTTCATCAATATTCAGATCACACTGCCTTCATTTCAGACTCTGCCACTCTCTTCTGCCTTTATTCTTCTTTCTTGTTCTGATTCATCTATCTCCACTGCCAAAATCAAAACTTTCTCCTTTGCATTTACATCTGTCTTTCTTCTTTCAGGAAATGCTACACCATCACTGTTGCTTTCATAAGGAGTACCTTGTTGCCCTTGTAAGAAGAAAGAATGCTGACCTTTGAAACAAACCAGCCTTTTTAAGATAAAGCAAGGAAAAACTAGGCATTGAAATGGAAGTTACATTTCTTCCAGGTCCCCAGAACAAAGGTATAAAGGAGTGTTCTTGTAAATCTTAGTAATTGCTGATCTTCCATTTTTCACTGCCTGCAGCTTGCTTTCTGTGCTGTCATAGATGTCCTGTAACAATCATGCTAAAATTGTAGCATTTCTTTATGCTGTTTCTCATTTCAAGAGAATATTTAACATAAGAAATAAAGAAAATGTTGGAAGTGGAAAATCTGCATTTCAGACTATAGATAACAAAAGTCTGACAAAATCTTTTATAGATTCACATCAGGAAAAGCTGGCACCCTTATTAAGCTGCATGAAGCTTCAAATTTGTTTATGCTGTAAAGTTGTCCTGTAGCCACACAGCACTTCAGTAGTGCACAATACACTCCCACCAAGGGTCTCATGTTTCCCTATAGAGCTGAAGAAAGGTTCAGGCAGAGACAGAAACCCCACAGCTGTGTTAAAAATTAGTTTTAACCCCTTTACTGCTCATACCACAGAGGCCCTGCCATGCTGCCATCGCACACAAATGCATTTATTTAAGTCACTCCAAAAATGAGGGCATGTTAGGAAGGTTTCTGTCCTATGAACAGCATTTTTAACCTTCCTGAAATGCTAGCAGCTCTGCTAGGAAGGTTACAGGCTGTACAGCAGGAATAAACTAATAATAAAAAAACCCAAACAACCAACCAAAAAAAACCCACAAAACCCATGTTAACCCCATGTAAAAGTGCAACCTGTACCATTTTAAACTGACTTGGTATACTTAATACAGCTTAGTATCTTTATTGATAGTGCCTAGCAGATAGAACTGAAATTCAGCCTGAACTTGATTTTTCAGGATCTCCTGCCCTTCTAATATCTGCTTACTTACAACTGTAAGAAAGAGCATTGAATCAATGGAAGAATTCTTACCTGTTAGCAGTTTTTACTCCCTTTTTAGGCAGAAGTACATTGTATACTAAACCCAGGCAAGTGACATTCCTTTTCATTTGTTTCCAGATTCTTTGTTGCATTAACACTGCATATGGCACATTAACTCTTTCAATAATGCAAAACTTTCACAGTCTCTATACTGTAAAAAGCAAAAAACATGCCCATGGAGAGTCAGCATAAAGACCCAGCTAGCCCACTGTCTTGTCTCTAAAAATGACTAGAAGAAGTCTAAGAAAACGTGAAAAGAGGTTGTAGCAAGGTGAGTGTTAATCTCTTCTCCCAAGTAACAAGCAACAGGACAAGAGGAAATGGTCTCAAGTTGAGCCAGTGAGGCTTACATTGGATATGAAGAAAAATTTCTTTACTGAAAGGGTTATCAAGCTTTGGAACAGGCTGCCCATGAAAGTGGGTAAGTCACCTTGCCTAGAGATATTTAAAAGATATGTAGATGTGGCACTGACGGACAAGGTTTAGCGGTGGAGTTGGCAGCATTAGGTTAATGGTTGGATTTGATGATCTTAAAGGTCTTTCCCAACCCAAATGATTCTGTGATTCTATAATCTTTCTAATCTCCTTTACAGGCATTGTCACAATCTTAGATGGGTGGTCCAGAGTACAGCTGTATTCATATGCTTTTCCCATCCAGGTCTGTCATACATCTAATGAAGATTTGATTTTCTCCTCCTTTTTTCCATTGTGTGCACTGTTCTTGTCTTGCCCTCAGGTGAATTATTACCACATGCACAGGCCATACCCATATCTAGAAGTCTGAATATCCCCATGGCATCCAAATAGCAAAATTAAGCTGCAAAACATTCCGACTGCAGATAAATCCTAGTATCTTAAATTAATAACTGGGTTAGACCTTTGCAGCGGCTAAACTGGGTGCATTTGTAAGCTCAAAGTCAAGCACCTCTGTATGCACACATATGTGCATGTGTAGGAGACAGAAAATCAGCAACACTGAATAATAAACATTTCTAAGGTTAATTAATTTTGACATGTATAGCTTTATTGTAATTGATTTATGAGTTCTGTGAGGTAGGTAGTTCACACGACTTTGATTTTAGCAACCTCATATTCTGCTTCATGACTTTCCAAAAGGATATTTTTATGAAGGAATATTAAACCAGTTAAATTTTAATCTGTTCTTGTCAAAGTGTTTACATCTACACAGGCAGTTTCTGGATTGATTTTGTCAGTCACACTGATATATGAAAATTTAGTACTTAATGTACTTCAGGATGGAAGTAACCATACTTCTTTGGGAATTTGCTGCGAACACCTTATTACCCTGCTCCTAGCATCCACATTGTTACACTGACCTACACAACTTCATGTTTTGATCAGTTTACTTTCACCTAAGCTGCAGCAGTCATTTTTGTAGTGCGTGGGTGAGTGCTTCAACAGAAGACCCTGCAGTCAAAGGAAAAAAAATTGTGCTATGCATCCATTAGCTACATGATGACCACCTGAACCTCATTCATGCAAAGAGTACCAATAGTGCATCTCAGAGTGACAACAGGCACATTTTGATAGATGTCCATGATGGCATAACAAATATTTGTTAAACTGTTCATAATACTCTCTATGCATACCTAGGCATCTATGAAGACTCAACTGTCCCTGATCAGCCTTATGGCTCCCAGATTCCCCTTGGCCTGACTCCAGCCCTTGCCTTTGCCTCATGTTTGCCAGACAGCTTGTCGATCTCAGTCATCTTCCTTGTTCAGGCTCTGCTTACTACCTCCAGGCTTGGAGGGATGGTGCTGCTGGAGGAGGTCTCAGCCACGACTCCCTGCTGCTGCTTGCCCTCACCTGCCCTGGTTTGGGCCACTGCTGCTCACCCTGGCCTGCCTGCAGGTGGGCAGGGGGACATAAAAAAATCCCTTTCCTCCTATGAAAATATTTCAGTGACAGAGGGGCTCAGCGGGCTGGAGTGGGTGGTGGAGGATGTGTGGGGCTGTGTTCTAGGCAGGGGAGCAGCACAGCGGGAAGGAAGCTGTGGCCTGTGGGATCTGCTCTCTTGGCACATACAGTCATAGAATGGTTTGAGTTGGAAAGTACCTTAAAATCATCCACTTCCAACCCCCCTGCTATGGGCAGGGACCCATCACACTAGACCAGGTTGCTCAAAGCCCCATCCAGCCTGACCTTCAACACTGCCAGGGATGGACCATTCACAGCTTCCTTGGGCAACCTGTTCCAGTGTCTCATGACTCTCACAGTAAAGAATTTCTTCCTTATATTCAACCTAAATCACTCCTGTTTAAGTTTGAACACATTACCCCTGGTCCTATTCCACCTTCTGGCAATTTTTAGAATGAAAAAAGAAAAACTTAATAGAAAGACTAAAAAACAGATTTTCACAAAGCAGCTGCATGACTCGGGAAGGATTTAGTTGCTCTCTTGATTTCTCCACTATTTTTTTTTTTTGCAATTCAGATCATATTTGTCTCTTAATTTTCATATCTGTGATTGGCATTTTCTCATGACAAAAAGTGAAATTCCCTGCACTGACAGTTGTCAGAAGTCAGAAGGTGTATTATGCAAGTACTGCTTTTGCTTTTCATCAGCACTGCCTTTGTAATCAACTGCTGTTCAGTTCTTGTAACTGGTGGGCATGTGTTGCTGGCCCATGTGTATTACTTCTAACTTCGGTCAATTGTTCTCATGGAATTTTTGTCTAAATAATGCTTATATTTAAAATCTCTAATTTATGATATTTGATTGGATAACAGTAGTGCAAGACCTGCTCTAACTGCTGTTGAACTAGTAGGAGCCTTTCTATAGACTTTATCCTGAAAGTAAACAGATCCTCAAAGAAAATAATTCCTTATTACTGCCTACTGTTAGGTCTTTGGAAAAAAATAAAAGCAGTAACTCTGAAACAAAACATGAATCTTTTTTAATGCATGAATGCACCCCATCTTTTTAGTTTTCCCAATTTGTGATATTGTACTGTTTAATTAAATAGAAGAGGTATATGGTCTAAATAGCTTATGGATGGATATTACCCTCACTTGATATACCCTAGAGGCTAGAGGGAGAGCAAGTAACCATTTTTCTACAAAATTAAAAATTTGCAAGAGATGAGCATTTAACTATCTTGACATTATCCTTTGCTAAATCAGGTTAAAGCAGTGAGTTGCAGGACAACAGAGCTATTTTTTGTTGTTTGTTTTTTTTTTTTTTTTTTTTTTTTAATATGTATCTAATTCCATCTTCTTTAAACATTAAGAATCAATGAAATGCATGTTCTGGAGGAATGGCTTTCTGAATGAAAGAAAACTCCCACTCAAGTAGTAACAAGATATTTGCTTTTATGTAATGTCACTTTTCAGCTATAGGTGTCGTAGTGCTTTGTTCAGGCCACCTACAACTGATGCCTTCCCGACACAGGAAGGCTTCCCTCAACTGCATAGACAGCAAAGCCCTGGCAGAGCTGCGTATCAAATAGCCTGAGCTGTCTGGCATGCTCGGCACAAAGCTGCTGGATGTCACACAAAAGCAGTACCAACAAGAAAACCATAGTAAAACTGTACCATTTGGGACAACATAGCTTAGCAGTGAGTACAGCACCCTTATACTTACGGAAATGGGTATGTAGCTCAGGAAGAGGCAAATATAATTCCAGCTAAGACTATAAACAAGAATTGTTGGGATTAAGTCTCTTCATTATGAGATGAGTATTCCCTGACTAGATACGTACTCCTCAGAGTCAGGCTGCTCTGTAAAGAAAACTGCTTTTGAAATTTTCACAAGGTACGGAATTACGGATTAATCTTTTCAAAATATCTGCTCTCTTGAACACTCTTGCCTGGACTTATTAGAAATAGGTAATATGTAATCTGCAATATATAAAGCACATAAGTAAAATGTAATAATATATAAATCAAAAATATTAAAAAATACACAAGACTCAAGGAAAATCAGAGAAGTTAACCAGACAGCAGTTTGCAGGTTTTACCTTGTTCTCTTTCAAGTAGTCCAGACAACTTAGTCATGACAAAAGTGGACAAAAAGTGAAGCTGTTTTTTAATCACATAAATGCAACTGTATTTGGAAAAAGGGAAAAGAAAAAAAAAAAAAAAGATAGATAAAATGCTGACCTTTTTGCTTTACTGAAACTGTATAGTAATTAGATTGATACTGCAGTTTACAGGATTTAGATGTAGATTTTTACAGGAGCAGGGCTTCTGTTTGGTGTTTTCCGTGGGGGAATGAAGGTGTATTTTGGAAATTCGGGGCCTCCTTCCTCATATAAAAAACCTGTGCTTGCTTACCATCCTGTTAGATTTATAAGATGTTGTAGTTCTATTATACATGCACACTAAACGAGATAATGTGTAAGTGCTGGTGGTTTGCATTGCTTAGCCTTTTTCTTACATTACATTTGTTTAAAATTGGGAAACAAATATACAAATAGAAACACTGTTCAAGATCAATTTCTGAAGTCCACAGGTAGGTAGCAAGAAATTGAGAACCTCTGGACAGACCTGCCAGCAAGGTGAACACAAGGCCAGGAAATTTTAAGGGCACCATGCAGCTAAGGCATAATATTAGATCTTGGATGCTACCCATTTGAGGAAATAGAACTTACTAACCACTTAACACTCTTCAGAGCCATATACTGTCAGCCCTTTCATTTTAAATATGTATTACTTTTAGAAAAGGGAGTTTACTTCGACTACATTGTTTTGGTTTCCTTAAAATACATTAAATGGGATAATCCTTTTAAAGTCATTGACTGAAACATAGATGAGGATGTGCTTTGTGCCTCTTCAAGGGACACGATGCCTCAAGATTATACACATAGAATCACAGAATAAGGGAATGATTAGGACTGGTGTAAGTACAAGCACACTACTCATTGATATTACCCCATGCATTGAGTGCCACAGAATGAAAACAATGTTTAGAAAAAATAAGATTATGCTTCTCTCTTTGATAAAGTTTCTTGAAAACACTCAAGTCATGATCAGGAGAAAGGAGATCCCCTTCTATACTATACATGCCATACTTACTAACGGGAGGACAAAGCCAAATAAAGATTCAGTATGTGGCTGAGGAAAAAAAATAAATATCTAAAATCTCTTTACCTGTGTCTGTACAACTTCATTGCTATTCATAGCAATTCAGTGACTGAGAAATGAACCAAAACCAGCTTCCTCAACTGAGGGGTGAATTTAACCCAAGAACACTGGCAGCTTGTATTCTGCACATGTGAATGGTCTACATCTTTACTGTGTTATTAGTCTGGTTTCAGCCATTTTAGCAATTACATTGTACTATGTTCACATCTTTAGCCTTCTACTCTTTTTCGTTTTCCCTTTCTCCTGCCAGATCCTTAAGCAGCCTCTCTGGAAACCTACATAGCTCCCATGACCACTGTATACAAACATCTCACAAACATTAATTTTTTATCTTCACTGAACCCTTGTGAATAAGCACAGTGTTAATTTGCATTGTAGAGAAAAGGAACAAAAGGACAGAGAGATTACATGACTTGCCTATCAGTGGAAGAGAAATCAGTAAAACATCAGGAACTGAAGGGAAGTGTACTGAGTGTCTGGCTGACATGTTAACCCCAAGCACAACCTTGCTAGTTTACCCACTGTAGAGCATAACAGCCTCGAGCACTCATCATTCTGTCCAGGAGCAAAGAAGACTCTTGATATCATGTAGTGGAAGTGCCTGTCCTGGGAGTCTGTTATTACTTCTCAGTGGTAAGAAAGCAGCTCTCTCAAAGGATAATGGTAAGAATCAAAGTTGGAAGCCTCTCTCACTTTCCCTTTCTTCACCTCTCCCAACCACCTAGGATGCCTGGGCTTCTAAATCAAGCACCCAAACCAGCTCTCTCAAGTAGATAGGATGAGTCATTTTGCTAACTTAAAATGCCCCGTACTGATCCACAAAGCGAATCCCAAAAAGTTTTTCATATGTCTTTTAGTTACCCACTCATATGGATCACTCATCATAGTAGTATCTGAATGCCTGGCTTAACCAGTCACATTAATTTCTGTGTTTTAAAATTTAATTTTGATTACTAGTTGGTGCATTCATTACTGGTTTATTCTAATCTTTTATCCAGCATGAAGTATGGCATTCTTTTTATCATAAGGAGAAGTGGGGTGGGGTGTGAGCGAGATCCACAAATTCTGCAACAGCTCCCACCTCTCCTGCAACCCACTGACTCTGCACGGCACGTTATCTATCGATAATCCTTTATCATGTTCCGTAATAAAATCACACTTTCCCACATGCTGCTTTTCTTTCCTCTCTTGTCTTCTCTTGTAAGATGTTGGGGGTTTAACAACTGTAGCAGTTTGGATTCTTCTTTACAGCCCTGCAAGGAAGCCATGATGGATTTATTGGTAATGGAATGTTTCCTAGACTCTTTGTCCCTGTTTTAAGGAGTACCATTTACACAGACATAAACAGATACATAACTGCATATGTTACTTCACAATGCTCAGACACTTCCTTCTCCTCCACCCTCCCATCCCATGCAATAGGTTGTAAGAGTATGGAATGCCTCTTGACCCAACTGCCTAACTATGGACAGGCAACTCCATGTATTTATTTCCAAAGTGTGTGTCTGCAGGGGTAATTCTGTGGAAGATGGGATGTCTACTCCACGTGCACCTCTGTGCAGGAATGTGATCCAATTTACTGTGGGGAGCATCAGAATTTTAGAGTTAGGTTTCATGGAACATTTGTTTAGTATTATAAACATCTGCAAATTACTATTTATTTCATGAAGTAATTAACATTCTTAATTAGAAGCACCTTGCAGCTGCTGTTAATCTTAATTGGCAATAATGCTGTTACATTTGGCTACATATCTTCAGTAGAGCTACAGAGAAGAGGGGAAAAAAAAAATCTGAAGGGAAGGAAATAAAACTGTTCCCACACAGTTCAGAGAGTTCGCACAAAGAAGATCCCATGGCAACAGCGAGGCCCACAGTTTGCCTTATAAAAATCCAAGAATAGATAATGTATCATCTCTCCTAAAACAACACTTAGCTTCGGAAACCGGAGGGGAACGGGGAGGAGAGAGAAATAAATTAAATCTCATTAGGGAAAGAGAAGCAGGCTGACCCCCGCGCATGTTGCACACCCGGCGTTTAGCCTCCCGCTCCCTCCCCAGCCCCTGCCTTTGCCCCAGCTACAGCCCCTGCCCCAGCCGGGCGCGGCCCCAGCGCTGCGGGCCGAGGCGGCGCTGGGAGGTGGGCGGCGGACGAGAGGGAGACCCCGTACCGGGGAGTTTCTCCAGGATCATTTTGAAGGGTCCTCCCCCCCTCAGCTCCCTCCCTCTCCCAAACACCCACCCTCCTCCGCCTCCTCCTCCTCCTCCTCGGCGGGCGCTGGTGGTGCGCTGCGGGCGCGCAGCC